>CM076583.1:1035302435-1035351257 GCA_034641835.2 Pinus albicaulis | reverse complement strand
TATATAACTTTTGAATCTTATTGTCAAATTATGCAAAATTATTTATATTAATTTCTAATTTGTATTAGATTGCATTTATATTAATAAATTCATAATAACGTGTATACACAACCCAAATATATGGATGAGCTTATGAGGTCATATGAGGGGCCAGTTGATCAGCCAGGCCATCCTTGTTTAGAGCATGTTTCCATGGATTCTCCTCCACCTCCACCTCTACCTCATAAAAATAATTTGGAGGAGAGTCATTATGTACAACCATATGGACTAGCAGTTGAGGTAAAAAAATGTATTCCTAAGATTTCAACATTTTGATTTTTTTTTTTTTAAGTTAAAAATACATGCTAATTACTTTGTACACTAATTATAATTTTTCCTTACTATTTTGTACTCAAGCCCATATGTAGAGTGTCGTTGATGTCGTTGTTATGTGGACATATGAGTAGGATGCTGGGTTTAGAGGCACTAATGATGCAGGTAGATCGATGCATGCCGCAATCATTGAGCCACATGCAGGAGAGCACCAAACCCAGGTTCATCAGACCCCCATCCTATCCTACTTGCATTTTGACTCAACTGAGACTAGTAAATTCATGTATATGTAATTAAAAATTTGCTACAAAATCATTTATTTTAGTATTGTTTATGTTTTACAAATAATGATATAATTAGTTTGAATTTGAATGTTTTATAATGCAATACCAACTTATGGACACTTTCTTTGCGCGTAAGAAGTTTTGGTGGTACTTAGAGCGGATAGTTTGTATATTTTCAGGCTCATTTTATAGGGCACATCTGCATGTGTTACAGACTTTGTATATTCTCATACATGGACAGTTTATGGATGTGCATGAACATTATTTTATTTTATTGATTCTTATTATTTCCATTTATTGATTTTCATGTGATCTTTTAAATTTATATATATTTTCATATGGATAGTTTATTGATATATTCACTATTTCCGTTTATGGATTTTTATTAATGTTGTTTATGGATGTTTATTAATTTTTTAAGTTTATGCATTTGTTAAAATTATTTTTCTAGTTTAAAATTTTTCCTATATGCTATAACTTTTATTAGTAAAATATAACAATTTTGATTTCCACTTTCATAGACCATGAAAATAAGTACGATATTAAGTTATGATGCAAGTCACTTTGATACTTAAAAATCAAATAAAATATATCATACATGTATCAATTTAATATTGAACATGGAAATAATTACAATCATGCTTCATATTGGCTTGTAGAAAGTGTCTTTTAGAGCAACATGTATTCTATTACAATTCAATTTTTTAGATATATTATTTGAATTATAAAGTCATCCATATTATAATAAAAATTATATATATGAATTTTTTTTGACCCACCCATATACCATTGCATGGGAACCCTTTTTAAGTATGGAAATAAATTGTATTCAATCTTAAAATATGTCATGTAAACACCAAATATGTTTTCTTTAATATTATTTCTCTTGATATTATCTACAAAATATAATTCATAACATTATATAAGTCAATCATATTGAAATTTATTATATAAGTCAAAAATATATATTAACAACATTTCTATAATTTTATATAATGTTACCAAATTTTCTAAATTTACAAGTTGCTATCCAAGCATTTCAATCAATTCCTTATGATTGAAATAAGTTTTAGTCAATTTACAAAAACATCAAATATGATTGAAATAAATTATATTTAATTTTAAAAGATGTGGAGATGTAAAAGTTACAAATACAAGTTTTATTCTATTTTATTTTGTTTGAGGTTATATACAAAAGCTTATTCATAATGCATGTCGTCAATAAATTTTTTGAGCTTACACTGAAATCAATGCACAATCTTAAACTAATTACCTTGAAATTAATGTATACCATACATCTACTAAAATATAGTAAAAAAATCAAGATATTCACTAAAATCAATGCAGATAATGAAAACAGTCAAATAGGATGAGAAACCAACATCTATGCTAAAATCAATGAATCTAATGTAAATAATCAAATAGTATTAGAAAAAAAATCTACATTGAAATAAATGCATATAATGTTGCAAGAAATAGAATAGCATCATAAATCAACATATACATTGAAATCAATGCATCTAATGCTACCAATCAAATAGTATTAGGAATAAACATATATAGTGAAATCAATGCATCTAATGCAAGCTCAATAAAACAAGATTATAAATTAACATCTTTAAGGAAATTCATGCATATATGCAAGAAAATAAATAGCATTAGAAATCAAAATCTACATAGAAATCAATGCATCTAATGCAAGGAATAAAATAGGAATAGAAATTACCATTTGTACATTAAAATCAATGCATCTAGTGCAAGTGAGGGGCAAGCGATTGCGAAAGGAGTGTCTGGGGCTTGTAGCTTGGCTTTTCTGGTTTGCGCCGGTTCAGCCTCTCCAATAGCTGGCTGCCTTCTGCTCAAGAGCTGGATTGCAGACTTGAATCTGCAGAATTGCAAGCTTTTGCACAGGGCTCTCCACGGAATAGATGATGCCGCCGTCTGGGCGGTTGCATTCCCTGCATTTGATCCAGACTGCTTTGACGCCGCCGCTTTCACAGCTGTTCATAATGCAAATAAAACCCATTCTCGAGATCCCAGAGGTTTCACCTCAGCAGCATGCCAGCAGCGGATCTGCCTCTTGAACCTTCCAGATCTTCCTGCAGAGGTAACAATGCTGGCAATACAAATCGAATGGGTTGCAGAGTTGAAACGGCAGGTTAGTAAGCCTCTACACAGGGCTTTCTTAGGCATAGATGGTGCCATCGTCTGGGTGGCTGCATTCCTTGCAAATGTTCCAGACGGCTTTAAGGCCGCCGTATTTACAGTAGCTCACAATGCAAACAAGATCTACCCTGAAGATCCCTCAGATTTCATCTTTGCCGTAAGCAAGCAGCGGATCTGCTTCTCGAACTCGCCAGATATGCTTGCAGGGGTATTAAGGCTCGCAGTACACAATGTCAGCGAATGTGCTCCTCGTCCAGCTCTGCTCAATACTCAAAGACTGGCGAATCTGGACATGGATCTGTCTTTGTTTTTAAGTGACCGAGTATTTTCGCAGGAGAAATCCCCTCCCTATAATCGCCATGGCAGATTTGATCTCGGATGCACAAGAGGCCCTAGCACTGTGTCTAAGCACCTCTTTGACTCCTTTCAAATCCAAATTTCTTAACCTACAGGCAGAACCATCCCACAATGGGTCAGTTCTTCAGATTTAGTGCTGGATCTCAAACTGGATCTAGAATGGCGGATTGGGATCCCTTCAGGCCTTCAGATATTTCTCTTTCAAGGTAAAAAACTTGAATACCTTCTTCCCCTCTCTACTTACAGCATTACCAGAAACAAATCTTTGGTGTTAACCCTTCATTTGAGATGAGGTGCAGCGGGACAGTCTTCCTCTGCTCCTCCTTTCTCTTACAAAGATGCAGTTCACTCTGAGAACCCCAAACCCCCGGAAGCCCTTAAACCTAGGCCTTTTTTGGTTGACAAGATAGAGGAAGTTACCTCTGTTGAAATCACCCATGAAGGTCTTGCAAACCAACTTCAAGAATTTGCAGAAAGAGCCATCATTTGGAGATTTAACGGATTGTGGCCACGATCTCAGGATCTCTATGCATGGATCCATGCAAACGAGACTCATCATTGTAAGATCAGTTTTTGTTCAAAAGGATACTTCATTGTTCTATTTGATGACAGTAAGCATTATGAAAAGGCTTTAGAAGAAGGCCCTTGGTTCATGGGAACTGCAGGGCTCTTCTTGACTCCTTGGTTCCCAGATTTTGATCCAGCAACTGTAGTCATTACTAGGAATCTTGTATGGATCAGGCTTCCAAACTTACCTGCCCACATATGGCATTTTGCAGTCTATAAAGCTATAGGCAACACCTTGGGCAGTTTCATTATGGGAGATTACTGGCGGAAAAGTAAAGGTATCTACACATATGCCAGAATATGTGCGGAGTTAGATTTGAGCAAAGGACTTCTAAACCAAATCAATCTCAAGATAAACGAATTTTTCTAGACTGAGACACTGGATTACGAAAATACTGCATTCCATTGCCGCCATTGCCACCAATTAGGGCATCTGCAGAACACCTGCCCATCTCTCCCTGCAAAAAAGAAAAAGGATAACCTCTCCAAGCCCAAGTCCAAACGATGGGCTCCATGCTCTCCACCTCCAGTTGTGGATTCTAAATCCTCTAGCTCTGAAGATGAAGTAAGCGATGCAGAATTGGATAAAGCCCCTCATTCCATGGTCCCTTTCACCGATGATCCGGTGCATTCCTCCGATACAGCCATCGCCCAGAAATGTGTCCATATGACCTCCTCCTTTGATTCAGAAAAGCAGGGCCCCCCTGTGGAGAACCCCAATCTTCAAGTTGTTATTGCTCATTCACACCAGGATGGTTAGGTTGAAGTCGAAAAAAGGAAAGGGAAAAAGCTTCATGTTGAGGCTTCTACCCATTCTGGGTAGAAGTCAGTATTTTTTCTTCCAGCCATTTGTTTTAGCTTCTTGCTTGTTTCACTCCTTCTTCGGAACCGAGGTTGATAGTCCTATCATTTCCGGTTGGTGGCTTTCTGTCTCTCTTTATTGTATCATCTTGTACCATATTTTTTGATTAATAGAATTAGTCCAATTCAGAAAAAAAAATGCATCTAGTGCAAGCAATTTCTTCCCTTTCTCTCCCCCCTCCATAGATATTGATATCTCCCTCCATTCCTCTTTGTTTGTCTCTCTATCTCTCCCCCTGTGACATAAACACTCTCTCTCTTAATATACATCTCTCCCTATCTCCCTTTATCTCTCTCTTCTTCTCTCTCTCCCCCTTCCATCTATATCTCTATCTCCCTTTGTATCTCCTTCTTCATCTCTCTTTACCACCCTACAAACATACACATTGTTTCTCCATCTATATCTATATCTCCCTCCCTCCCCCTCTCCCTCTCTTGCTCTCTCTTCCCCTTCTCTCCCTCTATCTACCCTTCTATCCCTCTTCCCTCCTACTTCCCTCTCTCCCTCTCTCTCTCTCCACCTTTCTCTCTCTATATGTATTTATTATTACCTCCCTCTCTTTCCCCCTCCAAATCCATATCTCTCTATCCCTCCCTCTCAAGTCCCCTCTCTCTTCCTTCTCTCCCGCCTCCCTTTGTCTCTCCCCCTCGTTATTCACTCACTTACTCTCTCTCTCTCTCTCTCTCTCTCTCTCTCTCGAGATTCATCCAACAACTTTGTTGACTATATCCCTCCCTCTCTAATTCTCTCTCCCCCTTCTTTCAATATATTTTTCTTTGTCTTTCTATATCATCCAAAAATATACACTCTCTCTCTCCATCTCTCCCTTGTCACTCCCTCTCTCTCTCTCCACCTTTCTCTCTCTATATGTCTTGAGCTTCTTCCTTCCCTATATTTTCCTCCAACTCCACCTGTCAAGTTTCCTCTCTTTATCCTCCACTATATCCTCCTCTCCCTCTCTCCATATTTGTGTCCCCCCTCTCTCTATTACCCTTCTATCCCTCTCTCTCTCCTCTATATTTCAAAATTTTTTAAATACCTTGACAATTAAAATATTATGTTTAAATATTTTTATTTTATTTTAATGCCGTACCACAATTTAAGTTTTTTATATAATACATATTTAACATGAAAGATTTCAAATGTGTGTTTTACATTCACATGGAGGCAAAATGATAATTTTCCATGGAAATATATCATCTAAAATTTTACAAAATATTAATGTCCCAGCTACTTCCATCAAAGATACATAAAGCACTTCATGTATTCCAATTGAAACTATTTAGGTTTTATTTCTTTAGGTAGCTTTACGTTATGATTACTTCAGGATTTAAAAAAAATATTATATATTTTATTATTTTAGATTTTTTTTTAAAAATTAGGTTAAATATAATTAACATATTAATTCAGCTTGTATGACTTTTGTTGATGCCTATGGTGTATATCAATATCAACCACATTTATTAATGTGGTTGTGCTAGTATATGTAATAATATAACAAATTTTATATTATATTAATCTAAGATTAATAAATTTAATATTAACATTAAAATATATCAATATTAATTTTTTATACTAATATCAAATTTCATAATTTAATTTAATAATAAAAAACAATAATATTTTAATATTAATACTAAATTTAATAAGGTTTATGCATGACATGATAACAAGAATTATAATAATATTTTCAATTTTAAAATGTGGTAAAACATAAATTTTAGGTCTTTATTGATTCTAAAATCTAAATTATGTGATTCACAATTTTTTTATAGAGGGTGTTATTGATCAAGCCCATGTAAACCATGTAAATGTCTCGATCAAAATATTTTGAAACCCTCTTTCGAGTTATTTGAATTTGAAATTTGAACGCTCAATCGAGTGTTGTAAGTGCTCTATAGAACCTATGAAGTCCTAAAATCCAAAATTTCAACACCCCTTCTACTAAATTTTCTGCAACATTATTTTGTACCCTACCGTACTTTGGGAAAAAATCCTCCTTAGGTGATGTAGTTGATCATGTTAGATTCATGAGCAAATCCTCTATCCAATGGAATATACATTTGACATTTTCGAATTCATACGATATTTTTCATCTAATTTATTTTAAACAGAATGCTTGAAAATTTTAGAATTGTTTTAAAGAGGTTGAATAAAAAATAAATATCATAAAATATATAGAATGAAAAAGTTTCAAAAAATATCACTATCTTCCGTTATGAGTCCTCTTTAAAAGGGTACTCTTGGTTTTTCAATTTCTTTAAATAGTTGAAAAAAAACTTACACAAACATGTTTCTGCAAAATGCAATTGAAATATTACTTCGCCAACTTCAGAAAATAATAAAAAAGTATAATGAAAAAAAAAAGATGAAAAGCATAGCTCTGTCCATGTAGACCATGCTCATATATATCTTTTTTTTAAATTACACATTCTAGACTAAGCTATGCTATGTGAACACATGCACACCTCTTAAGATGTGTGAAAAATTGCAAGGACAAGCATTTCATTTAATAGAAAATTGACATATTATAAGACACCAATATTTCTTGCAAAAAATATCATTAGGACAACAACATAATTCTCCACAATTTGTCATTTTACTCTGAATCAAAATTCACAATGCTTATATGAATTTTGAGGGATTCAATTTGATAAAAGAGGAAAAACTTGAAATGTCATCGCCACATTTAATTCATAGATGTAACCCATCTTCATGCCTTCACCCTATTATTTTATTTTTATTTTTTTAAATATTTTTTTTATTATTTCTAAAAATAAAAAAATCAATAATTTAAATATATCTTCAACATACTTTTTTTCTTTTCACTTAAAATTGAAAAACACTAACTTAAACTTGACTATTAACTTATTTATATATTTAAATTTAAATTTATGTATAAATTCCACATCCTATATCACATTTAGATATGTCACATTGAAATATTATTCATTGATGCCTTATACTCTTAAACTAGTATAAGTGATAATTTAATATAACCATGATTATATGTAATAATGTAAAATGACATATTCTTCTTTATGTGGTGTAAGCCTATTTATTTGTATATTTGGCTGGGGGAATATTTGCTGGAACCTAGTAGTTTGTCACTTTATTTAGGTAGGGTAGACATTACTTAGTTTGTATCCTATTATACTTATTTTATATAAACATAAATAGACAGTTTAATATGGTAATGAATTATATGTTAATTTGCGATGATATAAGTATATATCTACATAAGCAAATTTTTCGATTATGATATTTAATCATTTATATATGTAAATGATTTTGAAAAAATATTATTGTATTTGAAGATTTTGAATACAAATATATTGATTGGAAATGATATAACTTGTTTACTTTAACATATATATATATATATATATATATATATATATATATATATATATATATATATCCCGAAGGGGGTGGTAGTTGAAGAAACTACGACTCAGTAGACGACTCACAACTCCCCTCCCACGTGTCATTAATGTTGATCAAGTGGCCTGATGATGCTTCACATGGAGAAAGCCAAGTGAAAGTTCCGGAGAACCTCAACTGTTTATTGCCACTAGTCTGGACGCGTGGTCTATTTTTAGGTTTCAAGAGTTGAGGGGTAGGTTTATGGAGGGTGGAATTTCTTCACATGAGCAGGGTGGCTTCTAGCCCAAGCCATTCTTCGCCCCTTGTTTGTAGATTGAAACTTTTTGCTATATAAGCATGAAGAATGGTGTTTCTATGGCTCTGTTGGTGTCGTAGGCTATATCCATTTTGGATTTGGGGTCATTGTGTCTCGCAGTGTCAAGCAACAGTTCATTTTAGTTAGTGTGGTTAGGATATTTTCCACTAACGTACGAAATCGTACTGGCTCTGAGAACCTCCAGCTTCATTATCTCACAAGTACATTCTTTGAGGTTTTCCTTTTCCAATGTTCTTTTAGGGATATTTGAGCACTTTGGTCTTGTTATCCTCATGGGAGTCGACGGGTGAAGGGTATTCGTTGTGGTGATTACAAAATTTTGTGGCAACCCCCTTGAGACAGTTGGGAGCCTCAAAGGGTGTAATTTTCCCTTATGGCCTCAGTTTAAATACGGAGAAGAGATATACGGTAATGGCTCTAGGTAGTAAGGTATGGGAATTTCGCAGTGAGTAGGGTGGCCATGTGTTTATCATGTCAGGGGTTGCGTTGGTATCACTAGAGGTTTGTGGTCTTGTTGTAACAATTCCACTTACACAATTTTTTTTCTATTTGTAGCAATTCTGGTCATACTCAGAATTCTTTTCTGACACTTTCGTCATTTAATATTATCACAACAGTACAATATTACAAATTATCACTACTTAATTTGGCTTTTGTCATTATTTTTGTCTGATCATTTATTCCTTTATAAACTACATTCATTACCACGAATGTCTTAAGGGGGTCTATTACTTTTTTTTTATAGGGACAATCTTCCTTTCGCTTGTTTACAATTTCAATATATTAAATTTTGACAATTGTATAAATTACTATTCTTTTTACAATTTTATACATTACTATATTTTTTTCCTATCCTCATAGGACCAGAAATTATGTTATTAATGTTGTGGGAGGATACTTTAGTCTTAATTTTGTTCCTTCCACAAAATATTCTTTAAAACTAGATTTTCCACTTTCCAATTTTATTATTACCTCTTCTCAGTAACTTTCCACCTTACTAAGGCTTTTATTATATATTTTGACTTCTTGGTCTCAACTTACTCTGTCTTTACACCATGGTATTATTTCCACATTTATATATTAATTTCCACAATTAATATATTTACATATTTTATTTATGAGGTCCTCCTGACCTTTTATGTGTATTCTCTAATTATAGAACGTAAAAAATAGGGATATTACATAATCCCCCTTTAAAAAAAAACATTGTCCTCAGTGTTTTCCCATCTCTATGGTTTTTATTTCTTTCATCATAACTTCCTGTTGTCTTAAGTGCGAAGTGTTGGCACTACACTTTCATCTCAGCTGATGTTTTATTTGGACAAAAGTTTCTTTCTTTATCCACCTGCAACACAACGCAATCAATCTCGTGAGGAGGTTCATGTACATAAAATTTTCAATAATGAATTAAGAAACCGAATTTTTCTATGACTAAGTAGAGTGATTTTATACTCACTGAAATCTTCATAGCCCCGAAATTTTGAGGTGTTTTTCAGCAGAATCGTTGGCGTGAAATATCATCTTTGTAACGTTAAATCCTTAGATATACCTGAACTCCATATTTTAATTCTTTTTAAATTATTGCATCAGTATTCTGATGCGCTGAATTTACCTTAATACTTTGAGGACTTCCTTCTACAGTTTATTTCCACCTACTGTAGTACTTATATTATTTGAGCCAATTTTTCCTTTTATTGACTTTAACTAAGTGGAGTGTGGCCCTTTTTATTTTTCCTTACGAGATTTTTGACTGAATTGTATCATTGGATATATGATACATGTATTTGTATATAGTTTCAAGAAATACAAAAAGTCTCCTCGACTATTATATTTTATCTGTTTCATACTCATATCGTATGTCTTCTAATTTTTGTATTGATCTCTCTTTATTTCTAAATTTATGAGCATAATAAGTTGTGTTGCAATTCTGCTTTTCCCCCCTTGCTTCAGACTTGATGTTTCCAAAAGTACACGTACTTTTGGAATTTCTATTAGAGATATCTATTGTGTGATTTTATGAAGTTAAATATTTCTTTACTTAATATTTTGGTCACATGTGATGTGCTATTTGCAAAAGCAGAAGTGTATTGATTTCGTTAGAGACTCCATTCCTCCCACAATTTTTATCATGTTGCTACTTGGACATGCTACTTAGTAGTCCTGAATTAAATTCCTTTTCTACCACATTTTTTCATTCCCGTCAAAGTATAATTTCCTTCAAGGTGGTTATTATCTAAGTATACCTAGATGACCCACCTAAGGTCTCTGATGACATTCTGATGGTATTCATCTATTATTTCAGGGTTCATCATTGACACCTTAAATTTTTATACTTCTTACTTATAAAAATCAGCTTTGGGTTGAATTATTATTTATCATTCAATTTCATCTTAATGAATTCTTACCCATTGAGGGTTTTTTCAACAATTCTCCTTGCATTCGTTCTCCCACTTCAATTTTTCCACTACTATTTGTATGTGTCATAATTTGATGAATCTGTTTAATTACAGATCAATAATTCAGTTTTCTTTTCCTTCTATTAGTTTTACTGAGGAATTTTTCCACATTGCTTATTTTTCATTTCACTTTATTTGTGTAAAGGAATATATATGACATATTATTAGTAACTTTACCTTTCTCTTGGTTACTATTTCCATGTTTTAAGGTAATTATTGCCTTAGCCAATTCTACATCATACACTAAATAATTTTATTCATGTTTCTTCGAATGTCAACTTTCCATATTCATATATTTAATCCTACATATTTTTGCAGCGATCTTTCTCTCAGTTTATCTATACTATTTTTCAATATATACCACCACTCCTTAGTTGAATAAAAAAATTTCAGTGTTGTATTAATTTTTTTTTTTATATAGTTCCAACTAATATGGCTTTTAGTCTTTCCAATCAAGTTTACATTCTCATTTTTCTGCAATGCAGAAATCCTCTTTCAATTTTATGACATTATTCGGCAATTCTCCTTATTGATTGTATTGCTAGTGTCTCATTAGTTTCAGGTCAATTCAATATTACATGTTTCTGATTTATCACCCATCCCTCTTTAGAAGTGTCATGTGAAACTCACATTGGTTGAATTTTTACATGTAGTTACAGTTCTCTAAGTATTTTTAACACTACGTTACGATGTTCTTATCCTTTTTACTGGAGTATATCAGAACATCTTTTGTTAATATTCATACTACTTGCTCAAGTGTTTCAGTGGAATACTATTTATTAGGTACCTATATGTAGGATTTTAACATGGTTTTTGTACGTCCAAAGGTTAATTTTCAACCTTATAATGTACTTTTCCAGTTTAGAGGATTGTTTTATAGATGGTTACTTCCCATTTGATTAATTCCTTAATCCATTTTTGTAAAAGTTAACCAGTTCTTGATATTTAACTTGTTTAATTGTCTAATTATATATTCATCCCGAAGGTATCATCCTTCCTTTTATAAATCAACCTTAGAGTTCCACCCTCGGAGACATGCTTGGTTTAATATATTTCTTGCCTACTTTAAATATACCACTTGTAATTGAACTTCCAGTTGTTATTATTCAAGAGTATTCACCCTATACAACCTTGATTTTTTTCTAAACTTTATTTTCTGATTTTTTATTTATATTTTTCTTAACTGTAGATAAGTCTCCCACAGACTCATTCCTATTGGCTATCTCAATTCCCCAACTTGGGCAACATGCTTAACATATTTTTCCTAGTTGTCCGTTCTTGTTGAAATGTAAAAATCTTTTTAATGGTCATTAATTTTTATTTCTTTTCCTGTAACAGATTTTCCTTTTTACTTAGTGCAAGTACCTACCTTTCAAGTAACTCCCTACTTTTTTCTGTGGTTCCATTTACTCCATTTCAACTAGAAGATCATACCATTATATAGAAATAATATTGGTATTTGATAGCATTTTCTCCTACTTTTTCAGATAATTTAGTTAGTTGATGAGTGACCTTCTACTTTGTTCTTGAAAATATCTGTACCAGGCACGAGTATTTACATTTTTCTAGTTTCCAACTACTTTTTTCCACTATTTTGAGGATGATACTATTTAAATTTTTCTATTGAATCAAGTAAAACAACCACAAATTGGTTAGAATGTGTACCTGCAATTTCAATCATTGCTAACTGATTTTCAGTTTGTCAGTCTCTTACTTCCGCTATATTTTCAGCTAATCGGTGTGGTCTTTTTATGGCTGGTAACGCAGTCATGTTTTTTGAACAACTGTTTAGAATTGTCACTTTTAATTTTGTCTTTCAAGATGTGGTTTTGACAATTCAGATTTCACTGTACATTTTCCTTTTCTCCCCTGATGTAAGGTACGTATTGAAGAAATTTTGTGGACTTCATCACAATTTTGTCTATAGTGTGATGTCCTGCCTTAGCTCATACTTTTGGGTTTCTTTCACCAAAGTGTGAATTTTCCTTGCCACTTGTAACACAGAACTCTTATTTTCAGATTTCTTATGTATTCATATACCTAGAAGTAATCTTGTTTAGGAGTCAGGTTTCTGTATCCCTTTCCTTTTCTTATTTAAGGACTAGAGATTCAATTTTGGAATTCTCCCTGCAACTCCCTTTTCTTCTGATTTTTAAGCAGGTTATTCCCCACTCTCATACCTCTCTAAGTTGGGTTTTGTTTCATTTGAAACTATACTTGAAGGTAATTTCTTTACCAACTTCTTTTGCTCAATATTGCAACAACCATTCATCGTTAGTCTTTAAATGAACTAATTATTGATGAGATGCTATTTTTAACATTTTAGTATTTAGATCTCGTAGGGCCCCTCCCCTTCCCAACTCTACTTACATCTTTTCTCTACCAGTAATAACAACAACTGTAACTTTTCTGCACTAATTCCTGCACTAATTTTTCTAGACAGAAATTAGTAATCATAAATAAAAATTTTAAAATAAATTTGACAGCAGAAAATTTTCCTTGTGTTGAGGCCCATAAGCCCAGAGTTTTAACATGGGCTGTGATACCATTTGTAACAACTCCATTTACCCAAAAAAAACAATCTATTTATAACAATTCCGGTCATACTCAGAATTATTTTCTGACACTTTCATCATCTAATATTGTCGCAACAGTACAATCCTAGAGATTGTCACTACTTCATTTGGTTTCTATCATTATTTTTGTATGGTCATTTATTCCTTTGTAAACTACATTCATTACCACAATTTTTTTAAGCTGATCTATTACTTTTTTTTTACAAGGACAATCTTCCTTTGGCTTATATACAATTTCAATATATTAAATTTTGACAATAGTATACATTACGTTTCTTTTTACAATTGTATACATTACTATTATTTTTTTTTTCTATCCTCATAGGACTAGAACTTATGTTATTAATGTTGTGGGAGGATAATTTAGTCATATATATATATATATATATATATATATAACTCTTTACATATTAATCCACTTTATATATATTTTACAACATATATATATTTACATATTAGTCAACTTGTAGCCTTTATATATATATATATCTTACACTTCTATATATATAAATTTATTTATATGTCATGCTACTACATATATAAAAGGCCTCCATGTAAAGTTATTTTGGTCCATATATTGCACATACCTATCTAATCCCACTTACTTAAGGTACGGTTAGTTATATGCAATATGTTTTAATAACATTTATCTTTATGAAATGTAGGCTCTCCCTACACCCTTTATGAAAGTTTCATTGTTTACATCATATACTTACAAACTTTATAATTCATACCTCCAGAATTTTGGTATACGACTACACATATGTGTTTTCCACCACATATATATCATTTCCTTTATGTCTCTTGTATTAGCCTATTTGAAAGGTGAATTAGGTATATAGATACACATACCAACAATATAATGCATAGAAACCATATATTTGAATAACTAAACCTTTTTGTCCTGGACACACACACACACACACACACACACACACACATATATATATATATATATTCACCTCTTCATACTATTGAATGTAAATATCCCATGACGTCTTATGACTATGGAATAATTCCATAACACACACTCAATTTAACATACATTAGGTTACATGTAAGTCTGATTTAAATAATTATGAAACTTGTAATGAAATAATGGAATAGTTCGATACACATTTAATCCTTATCACTTTGAAATTTGAACCCATTTAATGACAATATTGTATCACCTTAAGATCACTTGTCTTCGTACTTTCGAGGACATGTGTAGGGTCGATCTCACTTACGTTTAACGGTGATGATCAATCTACAACTTATCATTGTCTCGAATGATTTAGGGTTTGGGTTAGTTATTCCTTTTTTATCTATTCATTTGGTCGAATTACCTCCGGTGTGTGATGCACGCATAGCACTTTTCTTCAGGGTTTTATGATATGGTTTAGAGAGATTAAAACAAGACTAGTTTCCTCACTTCCTCCATACGTATCAGCCCTGAGTTAACTTACCGGAATCACCCAGATTGTGGTTATTCAACTTCTATAATTTACAATTGTATTCAGGTAATAACCTCACGCTTTATATATCATGTTATTATTTTCTACGTTTTTATTCCGCATTCTCTGTAATTATATTCTAGTTGTAATTTCATAATTTTCTTGTCAAGTTAGCATGTATTTCTCGCAAAATTTTGACGGTCAGATTCGAGGTAATTCTATACCTTCTTACACTCTTATTCTCAGAGTTCATTTCGTTTCTTCACTTTCAAGATTTCACTCAGTTCCTCAAATTATCGTTATTTTAACGTACTATTAGTAGATTATGAAATCTCCAATTTCATTAATGTATGTATGGCAACTAAAAGTAAATTGAGCTGGGTTGTCCATTTCTGTGAAATTAAATTGAGCTAGGTTGTCCATTCCCGTTTTTCATACGTATTCTAGTATTGAAACTGCGTTCACTTTAGCACCGATTTGACTCTATAGTGAAATGTAATCTCTCTATAGTCTACATTAATATTGGTAAAATATAAGTTTACCCAATTCATAAAATCAATTTATGAAAGCCACTATATCACATTTTGGTTAGCTATCAATTTTTTTTTTTAAGTCGTATTGTTAAATTGGACATTTTCCCCCAATCTAATCCAATTCAACCCCTGTAAAATCCTTTGGACCTATCATACCTATTTTAATTAAACTTTCCATAGAATGTTTATAATTAAATTGTATAATTTTTTTCACAGATTTCTCAACAACTCTGAAATCCGAGGATCTAAAATTTCTATTCCCTTAGATTTATAAAACAAAGTGTTTGTTGCTTCACTTTATTTTGATTTCTCTACTTAATAATTTGTATTTTACATAATGGAATCATGTATTATAACTTGATAGTTATAATTTTGACTTCCAATGAGATGTTACTTCTCTGTTATTGATTATATATGCTCAAATTCAAATTGTCTTTAGAAAGAGGATTTAGTGATATGAACGTGCCTCAGCATCATCACCCACCGAAATTTATATTTACCTATGTATTGGTAAGATAAATTTTTCTTTTGAATTATGGTCCTTTGTCTATGCACTTCAAATTTATTTATTTCAACTTTTGATTTTACATAGCTTTGACAGAATTATGACATGTATCTTTGCTAATATAAATGGAAACTCCTGTTTACTGTAATTTTCACAATTGCATTGTATTTCACAATGATTGTTAATTTCTCATTTTTAATATGTTTGTAACATCTGTCTGTATAATTAGACAATGTATTATAATTTCCTTCATATATATAGTCTACTCCTTATACTTAAATTTGGAATATTATAAATTGATGAAATTTCTGAATTGAATTTGATTCTTTTTTAACTTTCAGAATTAAATTCCTTTTATACTCAAATCAATTAAAGTTTTTCGAAGTCTAAATTTTGATTATAATTAAAAATGAAAATCTATTCTTCTATCTCTAATCATGGAAAACCCCTTTTTCCAGATTTTTATAGTTTCCTCAACTATGTCACGATCCACCGAACATGGCTACAACCATCCTCATAGGTAATTAATTCCTTACCTTTGTTTTATAATTAGTTACAGTATTCACATACATTCAGTCTCTTTTAATTTTTTGTACTTACATTTTATTTTTTTCATGTACAAGAGAGTTTTACACTTCAATGGCCTTTATATAGGTATCAATTTCATTATTAATTAATTATACCATTCTTTATCTCCTCATATTTTCCTTTGGTCAATATTTAATATTATGCTAACATTTTTGTACTTTCTTCCTTAGAGGTGTGACATAAATCATTTTTTTTCCCTTACAATTAATTACTTTCCAATGTCTGACGATCTAATGACACAATTTTACCTTATAGGTCAATCATCCGAACATAGAGGATTCCACAACCTCTATATACTATTTAACAATTTCAAATCCATACTATGTAGTTGAATTTTAATGGATGACTTAAGTCAAGTTGTAATTAAATTTTTGTAACTGTAAATTTTGACTGATTTGTACAGTATTGTTATCCTCATCTCCACAAGAGGAATTTTCATAACATAAATTGTTACATGTAATTTAAATATTTTTGTGTTCAGTACATATTGATCCCTATATGAATGAGTATGCATAGTGTAGACAATATTTATTTTATGACAACATATTAGACTTCTAGCTAAATGTAAATCTGAAATATCTCTTTCTCATTTAGATTTGTATTTCCCTTCTTCAATTTTAAAGTTTACATTTGAATTGTCTATGCATCGATTCAGATATATGTTTATATTTATGCTAGTTCTCTAAACAATATTTAGTGTAGACTTTCCCATCCTTTCAATAATTTATTGCTCTCGTTATGGCTAAATTATATTGTTTATTTGTACTTATACTGACTTTATTTAAATGGACCTATCAGGATATTTATACCCTTAACCAGGGTTTAGAGATTTTTTATGTTGGTCCTAATATTCAGTTTTAGTCTATGTAACCATAAAAAACTTTAACCATGTCAAACTATGGTTAATATTATGTTAAATACATATGACATCTAATTTTTTCTGAACTCAGCATAATAGTACACATATTTTATAATTTAAATGTACAAAACTTCCAGCTAGAGTTCATAAAATATAACCATATCTAACTACATCATAATTACATAAAATATAGTATAAATCTAAGACATACATTCACATAATGTGCATATCAATTAGGTAAAGACTATTTGCCTCCCAACCTTGAGCTTCATCCACAGCTCCCCCTGAGCATAGACCAATTCTTCCTTAGTGTAGACAACCTCTTGTCTAACTACGAATAGCTTATTTAAGCTTGATTTCCCTTAGCATGTTTCCATAAATGCGTCCAATTAATTTTGGATGTTGTTTCCCTTAGCCTAGGCTTTACTTTTGTTTCTTCCACAAAAGCTTCTTTAAACTAGATTTTCCACTTTCTAGTTTTATTCTTACCTCTTCTCAGTAACTTTTCACTTTACTAAGGCTTTTATTATATATTTTTCTCCTATATAATAAAATTTATTTTATTTTATTTTTATCCAAGGCATTTTGGAGAATTTTGGGAATGTCCTAGGAATCTATTCCATCCTCATGGATTTTAACTTCCTGGTCTCCATTGACTTTGCCTTTACACCATGGTATTATTTCCACATTTATATATTAATTTCCATAATTAATATATTTACATATTTTATTTTTGAGGTCCTCCTGACCTTTTATGTGTATTCTCTATTTATAGAACGTCGAAAATAGGGATATTACACTTGTCTTGTAGGTTTTGGGTTTGGAATCACATTACTTTTCTTAATTTGTGGCCTGCATTATGGGATTCACTATATATTATGTATGAGGGGGCAGGATGGTTGGTAATGAAACACCAAGAATGATGTGCCCATAGGGGTGTCGTGCCTTGAGGTATTAGTGAAGTGCATCCTATTGAATAACGAGATATTTGGGAGGACTTAGACCAACAACCTACTAACTTTTTAGGAAGAGTTTATCTACCACCTCCATTCGACTCTTTTGAATCTCAGTTCCATCGGGTAACAATGTTGGTGGAGCCATTAGCTCGAGATCATCACGATGATCGCACCAAGGTCATAGCCTTTATGAATTATTTATAGCATAATCAATGGCACATGATGGATAGGTTGATTTCTCTCCAACGCGCAAAGAAATGGATTCAGGACAAATAGGAATGCTTCGAGGGACGTTTGGCGCATATGGAATCCCATGTGCATGAATATTTTTTGTCCTCCTTTGCCACCTATAAATTTACTCGAAGCTCCAAATATTAATAATGCTACTAACTAATCATGGTTTTATTTAGGTTTTGGGTCTCTTCTAGTTAATGTGGCTAGTCTGCCTTACTCTCTCTAGCTTTCTCTTGTTGTTATTTGTATGATTTTCCCACTATCTCCTGGCAAAAAAATCTAGTAGGAATGAGGACAGGAGCATTTTTTCCAATAAATTTTCATGATGTATTCTTTTGAAGAATATATATATATATATATATATATATATATATATGTGTGTGGGGTGAATATTGTATTACTTTATAAACTAGAATTTACATGGATATGTTAGATATGCTAGGTTTGTCTTTCACTAGGGAGACCATGGCATAGCCACAAGTGCACTCTTCATAGAGAGCCATAGGAAATCATGATTACTGATATATATATATATATATATATATATGGGCCATATTGGTCAAGATAATTAAGTAGATAATCATAATACAAAATAAACTGGAGCATAACAAGACTAAGCTAAGGGATCATAACCGGTAGCAGTAACCTGAATAGGGTCTTTAGTGTTTCTAGGGTTGATTTCTTTGAACGGATGAATTCCAAGCTGCCAATGTTAGTAGAACAAAATTGTTGATCAAACGAGAAAAAAAAACTATGACCAAGAATTGGTTAGAACTAGACCATAACCGGTTAAAAAACTAGACCTGTGAAGACTCAACTTCGGTCTTCTAACTAAAATAAATTTATCATTTAATTTAAACACAAAAAGAATGATAATAGAATATTTATAGCTCAATATTTATTTGATGCTAATGTACAAGTAAAATCTATTTTACAACATATTAAACAAGTAAGAAATTTCGTTGCAGCAATTTACATAAGTAATCAAAAAATAGAAGAATAATTGTATCAATAGCTTGGTTGGGATGCTCCCAACTATGTTGAGATGCTTGTGCTTGGCTACCCTACTCAATTTACATCCCAACCAACTAGGAATTATTTCCTAGCCTAGGGAACCTCCATAGGTTCCCTAGCCCTTCGAGCCCAAGTCCAACCAGCTGTAGTGTGCCCATAGTTAAAACCAACACTATCCAATAGATTCACGTTTGAACTCTCCCATTTTTCTCTCCATTCTCTCCCTTCTTTTCTCATCGCATTTCTCCTCCCCAAATAAAATCCTCTATTTCCAAAATAAAGAACAAGGATCTTCCCCCTCTCCTCTCATCCTCCTTCCATTTTATCTCTCTTCCTCCCATCCACATTAGCCACCTATCATTAATTTCATGGCTACCCCCTCATCCTTGTAATTTATTAACCTTGAATTTCCTTACCATATCTTATCCAAAAGGAGATATGAATATAGATATTTTATTTATAATTAAATTGGAGAAAACCATATCTTATCTAAAAGTAGATTTGAAAAGACACATTGGAAATAAAATATAGATATTTTATTTAGAAATAAATTGGATAAGACCATATATTATCTAAAAGAAGATTTCAAAAGACACATTGGAATAAAATATAGATACTTGATTTAGAAATTAATTGGAGAAGACCATATCTTATCTAAATTATATTTGATATGACACATTGGGAATAGAAATAATAACAAATAATAAAAGTCATATTAGTAAAAATAAAATTAGAAATTCACGTGTAGATATATATCAATTTTACTCAATAATTATAAGTCAATATTTGTAGTTTAACTAAACACTAATCAAAATTTTCCTGATAGGATCAAGTGGAGCATTGCATACACCCATCCTTCAGAAAAATTTATCCCTAAGATAGAGTGAAAATGAAACAAGGATTTTAAAGAAGTTTGACAATAAGGCATAAAAAAAATAGAGAGAGGTATAGTAGTCAAATTAAGTAAGTCAAGAAATGATACCACTTCCCATAAAGATTCTCGAACTAAGATATAACCTCCTATCTTTCCTAACCTAATTCCACTCTCATCATATCTATCCTCTGCTGCAATATACTATGGCATCGGGTATACTAATATAATCATTGATGAAACCAATATGGAAAAAGTGTTGAATATATCGACCTAACTTCCCCAACAAGAAACTAACAATCGTCATCACACGTTCAGGGGAGCGCATCCATCACTGCCCTCCCACGATTCCAGGTTTGGAGGTTACGTAGTGGGAAATTCCCCCACCACTCTTCAAAACTACGGTCAACACCCTAATATGGGCAACACTACAATGCTGGTTGGATACTTTTCATCAAATAATCCATTCTGGTAATATTGTTACCTATCATCTATACTTTACCCATGTGATAATAATGCATATCAAGTAGATACAAAATGTAATAGAACAATGTACATCATAGCATTCCTCGTTGGATATGTCAACATTTCCCGATCAGAAAATTAGATCTTGGTTATCATATAGTTATTTCCAATCTGCAGGTTAGTTCTCATTCATTCATGCACATAAAAACCAAAACATATATATATAACTAATCTTAATCATTATGTTATTAAGTCTAGTATCCACGTCTCCATTTTGTAGTTCATAAAAACATACTGGAAATAAATCTTTCATTAGATAAATCATATCCCCTTAAGCCATACATTAAACAACAATAACTTTGATAAGTCATACACTAGATAAATCATAACCAATTAAGTCTTACATCAGGTAAATCATGCATCAAATAAGTCATACATCAAATATTTTAATCAACAATAACTAATATATCTAATGATTTATATAGGTAGTTTCGTTTGTCCAACTAAAATGCATAATTTAAATAACATGGAGCTACAAATAGAGTCTTAGCATAGGTAGCTATCTAAGTAAAAATGGGCATCGCCGATGCTCGAAAAGTGAGGGGTAATCATGATGTATATTCTCTACATCCTCTGAGGTAGCAGATCATGGGATATACTTGTCCCACTAGATATTATGAATACTATGTATGGTATTATAGATAATTTATGTTATGTCATGGAAATTTTATTTATGAATATATCATTTAGTTCCTATATTCAAAGACCTCGTGTATTTTGGACCCATAAAATTTATGTTTGTAGAATACACTCAAGAAATGACACAATGATTGTTTGAGAAATATTTTATATGTATAAGTTTATGCTATCTCTCAAATAAAGAAATATTGAAAATTAGATCTAGTTGCAATGAGGGTATCGCAACTGTATCTATTTACACATTCACATATTATATTGACACTTTCACAAATGACCACTAGGTTAAGAGCTTGAGTGTTTTCTTAGTAAGTAAACACTCTATGTAAAAAAAAAATAGATACTGTGGAGTGAAGCACAATTGAACATTGAAAAATGAGAAATATTATCCGCAAACTTGTAATAGTATACAAAGAACATTTAGAGACTCGATGAATTGCAATTAAACAAGTAAAAAATTCTTAATATTGTTAAATAATACCTTTTGTAATGGTTGTGAAGTTGATTATAATTAGAGATTAATATGTGAACAACTATGAAAATAATATTCATGAAATTACATCATTATAAGAGTTTGTGAATTCCTTTCTTAATATTTTAAATTTTGGGTTTTATAAGGTTTCCATTGTCATTTACATTCCATAAATCATTGGCATTGATTATTAATCATTTGCATTGATGGTTGCAATAATTGGAATTATTTGGACCTTGTCAAAATAGTAATTACCAACACTCTCAATTGATCGTCATAACTTCTCACTCCATCCAACCTGAAAATCTAGTTCACTTTTTTTTTTTAACTTAACATTGTCACCTCTAGGGATTTTAACATTGTATTGCTATCTTTCTTGCTGAAATGTAATGCATGAATTAATGCAATTTCAACCATGTGTTTATCACCGCTAAAACATGATTCGTAAAATATTCCACTAAAATATATGTACATAGAATGAATAGAGAATGAAAACATGATTCTTCAACTTGCTACTAAGAATGATGAGGGGTTTTTCTTCTCTAACTTGCCTCTAAAAAATGACTGTTAACTCAACAGAAACAACCACTCTGGTGCAATACAAAACCTTGTTCTAAACTTTCCTTATGAGGTGTATTAGTTTCATAAATACCTTTTTCACAACCATACCTTATGGACAACCCAATACATAAATATGCATTTAACACACTTAGTTTCCTTTTGAAATAATTACTTGTGTAATATATATATATGAGTATCTTGAACAACCAATAATTTTCATAGGAATGGAAATCAAGTAGCTACTAAACACACATGAATTATAAATAACATAATGAAATAACAATATGTGACTGAAATAACAAAGTAAATAGTAATAACACTTAGCTTAATCAAGATTATCGATAACATTTGTTTGAATTAGAGTTATTCCATACTCAACCATAGTTTTCCAACATAAGCACCATCTCACAGCGAGGTTATGAAATGAGAAGGGTGAAGGGTGAAGTGTGTAATCAAGTCG
Source organism: Pinus albicaulis (assembly GCA_034641835.2). Taxonomy (NCBI): domain Eukaryota; kingdom Viridiplantae; phylum Streptophyta; class Pinopsida; order Pinales; family Pinaceae; genus Pinus; species Pinus albicaulis. The sequence continues at coordinate 1,035,328,324 of CM076583.1, read as the reverse complement.
ATAACTTATGTCTATCATCTGTTGCTATGACTTACTTTTTCTTCCCCCTTGCTAACCATTTACTATTGATATCAAGTAAATTCCACACAATATTATAGATTGATTTTGGCATCACATTTTCTAAGTCAATTTATTTATCTTCTAGGATTTTTTTTATTTGATTCCATTAGCCCCCTTTTTTTACATTTCATTTGTTGTATTTCCACTCATTAATGTCACCTTGAAAAGATCATGATTTTTCTATTTTATTTCATGTTCTCTTTCAGAGACTTTATACTCCACCAATGAACTTATGATCACATATTCAATATTTTCTCATAAATAGTCCATCTCTAGCCCATTTTATTACTATTTCTTTTAGATTTTTGTATTGTAGAAATGATACCCACCTTCCTATACTTAAATAACATAATCCTTATTAGAAACACACATGGGTTTTTCAATATTATTTAATCAATGGTATAGAACTCAACTTTTATTTCCATTTAACTAAGTTCCAACACTTTGTTCATGATCGTCATTCTTATTCATATAAATTGTCATCTATTTTCTTTTGTCTCTTTAGTACACTTTATTTCACCTCCATTCTTATATATAGTGATTATTATTATCCTATAATGTGACACATAATTGTATCATTGATGAATATTGTTATACAATGTTAATAGTTATCTTGAAAAGTTTGTATGTTTTAATGATATTATCTGTCCCATATTTAACGTCGTGGTGAAAGAAATGTTATACATCTTGTATGGAGACCTATGTAAACCAACATTCCAACATAGTAATATTTTTTTTTTTGTGTCCAAAACTTCATATTCATTGATGATAATGAGTACACCATTTTTCTAGTATCTCTAATCAATCATGAATTTCATTCTCTTAGAGACTTTCTAAGTTAACCAAGTTTTAAATAAAGGGGAAATTTTCATCTAACCATTAATGAATAATTTTATTCCTTAATAAACCATATGAGGTTTACTCCCCAACTCTTTTGTTCTAAACTAAATTCTCCTTGGAAAATTATTTTCCTCATTATGACTATAATATAAGTTTTCACCACCCCAAGAATGTATAAATTAATAGATCTTATTAGTTTTCCATAAGTGGTTATATCCCTACCAATTCCCTACTCTCTACTAGAGTAAAAAAAATATAATAGAAATTCATTTATTCATACTATTCTAACACCTATGTTGAATGAGTATACACATTTACTTGTTAATCTCAATGATATACAAGGAAAATGTGACACCCATAATACCACTACAATTATTAGAGTTATATATATATATCTATATATATATATATATATATATATATATATATATATATATATAGTTATATTATAAAAGAAATTAAATTTATTTTGAATTGTTTCATACTAAATCAAATTCTCAGAAACCAAAACTATTAATTTTCTTTTGTAATTAAAAATAATTAAAGTTAATTGGAATTTTTTCATGTTAAATCAAATTCTAGAAATCAAAACTACTGATTTTAATTGAGTGTTACTTGAAGTCAAGTGATGATCCAAAAAAATGTCATCACTTCAATGTAACTTCCTACAGTTAAATTGTTTGCCATGTTGTTGCTTTTAATTTAACATAACTAACACTAAAAAACAATATCTCATTTATTGTAAAAGTTTTTAAATTTTATGCAGAAAATGACACAAAATATAGTGTACTATTTAAATATATAATTTCACATTGAGGGTTCAGTGAGAATATTCAATGTACTATTTAAATATATAATTGCACATTGCAATTTCACTAAGAAGACTCCATTTTACTGTTATAAAATGGGAATACTCTTATATTTTACTTATTCATATATATAATAGTAATTTTCACATTGGTTGTTAATTGAAAATTTGATGCACTACTGTAAAATAAGAAACACTCATGAAATCATTATGGCTTAGGGGAATTACGAAAAATTAACATGTGTGATGGGGAGGACCATTCTTAGTTCCATTTTACTCTTCAAGTGTTTCAATTTGTTGGCAATTAAAATTTTATTCTCAAGGATTTCAAAATTTAAATTGTATCAATGCCATATCTATCAATATTATTTTAGAAGCCTCAATTAATGAATACAATAACTATGTTTTGTGAATTTTTAGCTTGTTAACCTCAATTCTTTTATTATTTCAGTCCAGATTCACCAGGAATTGAAATAATTATAGGACAAAAATTGTTATATGGATCAACTACGATAGTTAGGCAACAAATTTCTAGACAAAATCCTTCTCAAACCTGGAAACAAATTGCAAAAAATTGATATGGATACACACAAAAAATTTCCCCCCGCCATGATGTAGATATTCACTAAAATCGTTTCACTTTGAGCATTTGAAAGTCTAGGAGTTTCACTAATTTCGCAACACATTCAATTGGGTATTGCAAACTCGCTCCAATGGTATAAGTATTTGACCATTGCCATGGTTGGTGTATTGAAACCATGCACAAAGAGTATACCCCTCAGATAATCGTACGCGCACATGAAGAAATTCACATTTTCAACTATTATGTCATTGAGTGTTCATAATACCCCTTCAAAGCACAAAATACTACTATTTTATTTACATGTTTAATACAAAATTGATAGCAGTATTTTTAAAAATATTTGAGGACCTATCCTAAAAAAAATTTACCCATACATTTTTTTTGGTTAGATATGAATTAATGACCTTCGCTTAAAATCCAGATGGATCGAGAAGAGCATCAAACACAGAAACAAAACACAATTTCCTTGTAATAGCAAGACATAACATTCACAAGCCAATGACACCAAAGAGACCATACCTACAAATCTCTGCAGTAAGTCTCCTCAATAATATGGAGTGAGTCAGAAAGAATCACGTTTGAATAATTGTTTACTGATTGTTCAATTCTGGAAGAATATGGGCATCTTAGAGATTAGTATCAGTATTTGAATAGGGATTGATTTGGAAAAACATATCTTCAACTTAAAACATTCGAATTTAATAAGTCCTGTTATTTTTTTAACATTAAACAACAAACTAATTTTAAATCTTTGCAGTTGGAGCTCGTTCGTGAATTACGGGGCATAGATTGGGACATTCGTAATTCCTTTGGTAAGACTAATTTACAAAGTAGCATAAAATGATTAAAATTTTTTATATGAACTATATTAATGGGAGAGAAAAAAGGTGTACTCGATATCTATGCATTGGAACCTGGTTGTCTTATCTTAATAACATTATGTGACAAAGATACACTCATGGTTCATCTACAAATACTTTGTTGTATTATGTAAATTAATTGAAGTGAAATTATAACAGAGAGATCGTATATTGTCATGTTTTTGATCAATTGAATCCAGTTGAGGAATATAAAGAATTAGTGGAGAAAATTTAAAAATTTGTGGAGAAATTCCTCTCTCGTTAAATTTTTTTTTTTTGGGAAACTGGTCCCTAAGAAAATAGATAGAACTTATTGGGAGAAATAGAAAAAAACAAAAATTGAAGGAAAATTATTCATCTCTTTACCAAAGTAGACACTGTAATGAACACACTAAAATGAATTTATGCAGATGGAACACCAAAATATTCTGGTTGTTTCTTCAAGGGAAATATCTGGAACTAATTTTTCAAGCACTAGAGGGATTAGATTATCTTAGTGATGTTTGGGATGTCTCTAAAGTCTTCACCAAAATGCCTTGTATAAATCAATAACAATGTGGAGTCTAAAAATGATATTGGGGACCAAGAGTAAGATATTATATTTACTAAAAGAGAGGTTGTCATATTGAAAACATAATTACCAAAGCGTCATCCTAATTTTTTTATAGTGCAAAATCAAGTAAGGAAATCTACCAGATGTATTGATAGAGAATATCTATAGGAAATAGATAATCCTTTAAGCTTTAGTTTCTCTGTTGATTCTAAAATAAATGTTGGAGTAGTGTCGAATATCGGGCATCTGCCTTCGTAAAGATCAACTTCCACCAACAAGAAATTCATTCATCAATAGCATAGATTAGAAAAAGAGCTTTGTTAGTCACTAGAAATCTTGGGATGTAGAGGAAATCAATAAGCTCAGATCATGGTGGTTTTGTTTTTAGGGAATTGAGGGAAAAGGGTATGTTTTTGGAGATTTCCAGGGCGTGTTGTATTGTGATTCCTGCAATATTTCACATGCATTATGAACAACTATCACATGGTTGTTTTCTTTTTCATGTTAGTGACTGCATGGTAGTAGAGCTCAAAGAGGAAAACTTGAAAACTCTTAAAATGGGAAGAAAGATGAAAATATGTCTTCTTAGTACTGTGGAAACATTGAGAGCATGGTTTTATCAAGATAGGATTAACGACCAGGTAAGCTAGATGTCAAGAGATTTCATATAGGTGCATTTAGGGTTTACTAAATAGGACATAATCATAATGTGAGAAAGCTTGAGTTAATGCGGATATGAATGGATCAAGAATTACTTGGATGGTATGAATCACGGGATGTAACATCAAGAACAATTGCCTACAGCAACCATATAGTTCTTCCGGAAAGCTTTCAAAATGTGAAATTTCAGTTGTAGCTCTTATTTCTAAGCTCCTCTCTCGTCACATGGAGATAATATTGGAATTAAAAGATAAGTTGAAAACCTATAACTGATATATAGATAAGTTCTCATTTCAAAGAGTTAATATTATCGATTTCTTCAGTTTGAATGCCCTAATTTTGAAGTTGGCCTCTGATACCATACGTGAAAACTCAACTTCGGTCTTCTAACTAAACTAAATTTATCATTTAATTTAAACACAAAAACAAGGATACTAGCATATTTATAGCTCAACATTTATTTGATTATATTGTACAAGTAAAATTTATTTTGCAACATATTAAACAAGTAAGAAATTTCATTACAAAAATTTACTTATGTAACCAAAAAATGGAAGAATACATGTATCACTAACTTGGTTGGGATTCTCCTAACTCTTTTGAGATACTCCTCCTCGACTACCAGACTGAAATTACCTCCCAACCAACTAAGAATTATTTCCTAGCCGAACGAACCTCCACAGGTTTCCTAGCCCTCCGAGCCCAAGTCCAACTAGCTATAGTGTGGCCAAAGTTAAAACCCACACTGTCCAATAGATCCAAGTTTGAACTCTCCCATTTTTCTCTCCATTCTCTCCCTTCTTTTCTCATCACATTCTTCCTCCCCAAATAAATTCCTCTATTACCACAATAAAGAACAAGGATCTTCCCCCATCCTCTCATCCTCCTTCCCTTTTACGTCTCTTCCTCCCATCCACAATAACCGCCTATCATTAATTTCATGACTACCCCCTCATTCTTTTAATTGAATAACCTTGACTTTCCTTACCATATCTTTTCCAAAAGTAGATATGAATAGAGATATTGTATTTAGAATTAAATTGGAGAAGACCATATCTTATCTAAAAGTAGATTTGAGAAGACACATTGCAGTAAAATATATATATTTGATTTACAGATAAATTGGAGAAGACCATATCTTATTTAAAAATAGATTTGAGAAAACAAATTGGAATAAAATATTGATATTTGATTTAGAAATAAATTGGAGAAGGCCATATCTTATCTAAAGTAGATTTGAGATGACACATTGGGAATAGAAATAATACCAAATAATAAAATTCATATCAGTAAAAATAAAATTACAAATTCAGAAGTGTAGTTATGTATCAATTTTACCCAATAATTATAAGTGGATATTTGCAGTTTAATTAAAAAACAATCAAAATTTTCTTGATAGAATGAAGTGGGGCATTACAAGACCAAACAAACAAACGACCAAAAAAACATAAAATATTCAATTTTTAAAGAAAAACATAAGAAAAATAAAATATTCATCTAAATCCATGTAAATCCAAACCATTTATACAATATTAAGAAAAATTAATCACTTAAATAACATGTAAGGGTGCACATAACCAAAATAACATCGAGTGCAAGCCATATATGGAATGAAAATACAACCATGGATAGGTTCTAGATAGAATTTAGCATCCAAACAAATCATGCTTCAACATATACCTACATATCATCAAAATTATTTCCTATATTGAGCTCTTCATCATTGATATCACTATCTAAGAATTAAAATAAGATAGAGAAAATGTAGCATGTCAAGCCAAGATTTTGTTTAAGTAATGTGTACATTTTTAGTAGGCTCATGATAGAGGAGTTCAAAAACCAATGGCACTACCATCAAGGTGCATAGAGGGCTTGGTGCTCATGATTAAATATTAGTTCCATACCTTTGTACATGAAAATATCCAATGGAAGTGTTGCAATACCCCAGTCATGAAAAAGTGTTAAGTTTCTTAGATTTTGAGTGAGATCTAATATTCTATTTTCTCTGTATGAAATCCAATTAGGTTGGAATCACTGTCAAACATCCTGGGTCATTTCATGGTAATGTTAAAAATTTAAGTAAAATGAAAGATAAAGAAGAATGACACTTTTACTTTAAGAATTTAATATTACAATTAATTACATTGAAATACTAAGGCCATAGACTTGAATATTAGGCTTCCCCACTTAGAAATTTTTTTTTGTCTTTTTTATATATATATAAATTGTGTTTTGAATCTCTTTGGTTAAATTGTATAAAACCAAACAACATGGTACAAAATCGTTGAGTTGAGTGAAAAAAGGCTAGTTCAATACCAAATCGACCATTTCCTGTTCCAAACCTCGAACATCCCATTTTTTTTCATCCCAATGTATATCATAAATCATATAATTTTGATTTAATATAATTGGAACCAAACCTTCTATTTTCGATTCTAGACCTCGAACCAATTCAATTTGGCCCCAAATTAGTCAAACTAGCGAGTTCCATTGATTTTGTTTTGGTTCTAATAACATTGTAAGGCACTTCTAAATGTTTCCCAATCATTGATCCATGTCCCATAGGTGATGGTGAAGATGCTCCGAAGAATGTAGGATGTCATCCTCATTCTCGAAGTAGTCTATTTGAATTCTACCAAGGAGAAACTTCAAATTCTAGTAAAGGTAAATGGTGTACATGAATTATTTAAAGGGGACTTAGGTATGTCCAACATCAAAAACCCAATTAGCCAGATCATTAATAACATTTATATTTAAAACTTGTTGTCATTTGGAAGCCCCTTCTCATTCCATACGAGCTCTCTCCTCGTTATGGAACCTAGGGTGAGGTCTTGAAACCTACCATCTAACTCCTAAATCCTATTGTGTACACATGTGTATCCCTAAGAGGCTTTCTCCTGATAGTAGGTTTCCCTTCGATGGACACGTGCTTGTTGATAGGGAATATTGAAAGGAAAGACCAAGAAACAAAAGTGGATGGTTGAGAAGATGAGCAGATAACTGATCGGCTAAATGGGGTATTCCATATAAGGATAGAACAAGGCTCTATAACAGAGATTCAAATCAAACTAGAATTCAGAAAGAAGGAAGGTATTCAGTCGTTGACAGAGGAGCAGCGAGAGCGCAAGGGTGGATGAGGGAAACTGCTAAGCCTATTAAGGAGGTTGGAAAAAGGAGATGAAAACCTATGAGAGAAATACAGAGCTTCAAGATTGGACAAGGAGAAATGCGGAACTTCAGGAGTGAACTGGTAGGAGTATGAAGGGTGAAAATCAAAATTCAAGCCAAGGAGGTGAGTGTAGAAAATATGATACTAGAAGTTGCAGTCAAACAAAGAGGAGAGAATACGAGAGGTTGTCAAACCAATATTCATTATATTGTTCAAGTGCGCAGAAGGGCTAGTTTCCATCTTGCATTAGAATCATGTATCATGAGTCACAACGTGCTCACCTAATTACACACTTGATGAGATACAAAAGGGAAAAAACAAAACTAGGCTAATAGTCCAGGAAGCCAAATTGGAATTTCCACTGTAACTCTAGATGAGGAGGAGAACTTGGTTATTTCTAAAGCCCTCGAATAGAATTCAAATTGGAGAGATAGGGTCTAGCGGAGTTTCACAGAAGTGGGCCAACCAAAGCCCCTAGTTCTTGCTAACCATAGTCGAAGTAAGAATAAAAAAGAATAGGTACATGTGCTCTGTAGCTTCATATTATAGAACTAACTCTGAGAGACTATAGATATAAATATATTAAAATTAAAACCAATCTCCACAGAAGGGGATGAAACTATCCTGATAAAATGACTAGATTTTAATGCTTTTATAATGTGTGGGTTTGGGATTGAGGAGCTTACATAAATTTTCCCTCAAGCAAGAATATATATTAAATCAATATACATTTAAGAAGAGAAATGAATATATAAATGATAAAGTGTAATTAATTAAAGGAAAATAAATTCTATTTAGAAAATAAAATAAAGTTAATTTTATTAAAATTTTGTTAATATTAATTATAATTTTGTATTTGGGTTGATATTGTCATTAATATTGTTAACTTGTGCTTTGTATGAATTTGAATTATACCTTCCAATATTCTTTAAGTTGGTTTGTTTTCTTTAAAAGGAATTTGTATAGTTGTTCATGCATCTATATTGGTAGAGAATTATAACCAAATAAAATTGAAGGCTAATTTTGTATAATTTGAATTTTTTTTGAAGAATTTGACGAGGAAATTTATAGAAAGTGATTATTTAATTATGTGTTTTTTATAAAATTGATAACTAATTTTAAATGGAATGATTATTTAATTTGATATGTTTATAAATTTAATTTAGATAATGGTAAGATCAAATAAATTACGTTTAAAATATTGTTTAATTAATTTTTACAAAAATAAAAGTTAAATATTGTATAATATTATTAAAAGAAAAAGTTATATATATATATATATGTATATGTATATGTATATGTGAAGTTATTATTTAATTAGGTGTTTTAATAAAATTGATAAGTAATTTTATATGAAATGATTATTTAATTTGATATGTTTATAAATTTAATATTATTATCTGTTTTTATTTTAAATAATGGTAAGATAAAATAAATTAAGTTTAAAATATTGTTTAATTAACTTTTACAAAACTTATAATATTGTATAATATTATTAAAAAAAACAGTATATATATATATATATATTTATTTATTTATTTAATTACTAATTAATTAATATAAAATAAATTGAAAATATAAATATGTAGTTTAAAGAGGTCACAATTTAGCAGAGAAAATAATGGAAATTTTAGCTAATTTTTTTTTCGAAATTTAGGTTATAGCTAGATTCAGGATTTTGGGTGCCCCATAAATTCTTAATGGTGATGGATTTATTTCTACTATTAAAAAAATGATTCAAAGACTAGTAGCAAGATTTCAAGAATTTTTTTATACAAATAAATTGTAACTTCCATACACAACCCCTTATATTATACACTTTAAAAAAATAATGCATAATGAGTAAGTACGCTGGTCAACAACAATGCCATCCCGATTTTATTATCACCAAATGACTTTGAGATTGATACCACACGAATAGCAATCCGTACAAGCTATAGCGTATTAAAGCAAATAATGCAAGTGTGAATGGGAATTCAGCTATGATATCTCAGTCCTATCAAATATTCATTTGTTCAATCACTGTTTATGGAACAATTCTAGTGATGAGAGATGAGATTAACGTTCTCATTTACATATAAATTTGATAACAGAAACGACCTCTTCAAAACGAATTCCGATTTATCCATTACAAATTGATTCGATCTCAAAGGTTTTTTTTTTTTGGTGGGACTTGATACCTAAATAGAATTAACTTGATAACTAAACAGAATTGAATCTTAAGCTAATGATTAATTACAAATTCAGTACGGTGAGACTACACATAAGTTTTCTAACACCTCTCCTAATTTTATTTTGTTTTTAATATAACGTATAACTTTTGTGAGTTGTCCTTATCCGAGTTTACTGTTTAATGTATATTGACTCTCGCTACCTTATAAAGTTTGACAGACCACGTCATCTGCCAAGTCATTTGATGACTCATGGAGCCACGTCTCGGAAGATTGTATGCTGACCCCATTATGGTTTGCCCCTGACCTACTTTCCCTCCGACAAAGTTTTGTGTTTTACTAGGAGGCTACGTGTTCGGTGGAGAGCGCTTGGCTTTAATTTATCCTTACCTAGCACCCTGTTCACGTGGTGCGCTTTGACAATATGTAGACCGTTGTATCGTAAAGCGATGGCGATCCCCCTTTTCGTCGGTGTCTCCCGTGGATTTAATAGCAGCCTTTTGTGTGAGTCTGGCCTAGGCTGATCCCACGCTCGGACAGAGGTAATTGGGATTCTCGGCAGGCACATTTCGGAATTAGGGAAGAGGTTTCTATTGTTGTGCGAGGACTCGTAGTAGTTATAGTACTGGTCTCACACATCCATCAAATAAAAATCACAAACTCACTAAAATATGCACAAAAATACTTTATATTAAGTTATAGGGGAGAGGGGTCAGTGATTGGACACCTCAACAATGACTGGCCCCATGCCACGTAGGCGAATCCACCTGTTGTATGTCAGGTGTCCCAGCGCAAGGCAATCACATGGCGGGCACGTGCACCTGGTCGAACTAGTCTCTAACCTGCTCAGCAGGTCGTCTCCCGCCATTATGTGGAGGCTTCTCGACGAAGCCTCATTTTCTGCTCTGGGTTAGGTTGCTATGTGTTTTGGTCTCCGATTGTTGCACAGAGGTTCTTCGATGTCTGACGCCTCCGCCACCACCCTCCGCGTGCTCCATCCTTCGTTATGGCGCCTGTGCTCTCCTGGATCGAGCTCCCCTGGTCCTGGTTTGACCACGGCGGCCTTCAAAACTTTCATGGTTTATGCTCTGTCGTTGTTTACACTAGGTTCTGTGTTCGTTAAACCTCAGCTTTGTGGTGGTTTAACCTAGGCGCTGTGGTGGTTATACCTCGGCACTGTGTGGTTATACCTCAGCTCTTTGGTGGTTATGCTCAGCTCTGTGTTGTCATACCTCGGCCCTGTGGTGGTTTTACCTTGGCCCTTTCGTGGTTTTATTTGGCTCAGTGGTGGTTTTACTCGGCTTGACCCTATGGTGGTTTTAACTCGACTCTATGCTGAGCACACCTCATCTTTGTGGTGGTGGTGGTCATACCTCGGTTCCATGGTGGTCATACCTCGGCTCTGTGGTTCGGCGCTTCGTGGCTTACAGGTCTGTATGCTCCGAATTTTGTTTTCAGGTGCTTTTTCAGCTCTGGATGTTGTGAATTGTATTTTCAGGTATGTTTCCCTGTTGGTTTTCAGTATTTTTGCAATTTTTTTTAATGTTTGTGCTCTGTGAATGATTGTGTTTTTTATTTCTTTGCAGGTCAATGCAGAAGCCAAGGACAATGCAGTTGGCTAGCAAGGCAAGGAGGACAATGCAGTTGGCAAGGAGGAAGGCCAGGAGGGAGAGGAATTGGATGAGAGGAGTCTTAAGGTAGGACTCTGTCCTACCAGTCATATGTATGTGTTTGTAAACACATTTAACTTGAAGGAGATGTTCTATGTTGAGCTTCTTTACTGTTTCACTGTGGTTTTACTGTGTTTAGGGTTTTACTGTGGTTTTACTGTGTTTAGGGTTTAAGGTTGTAATTGGAAAGGCTTTGATATTTAATTAATCAATATTGGGTGTGTGGATTGAATCTCCGTAAGTTGGGTTTATTAAGGTTGTGACCATCCTGCTTTGAGTTCAAATGAAAATCGAATGTTGGTTGATGTTTATGCGTTGAGAGGTTTATATTATGGTTGGACCATATGATTAGAGGATTTCCACAATTAAAAAATAATAATTGCTCATATCTGAGAGGTTTTACTGTGTTTAGGGTTTAGGGTTGTAATTGGAAAGGCTTTGGTATTTAATTAATCAACGTTGAGTGTGTGGATTGAATCTCCGTAAGTTGGGTTTATTAAGGTTGTGACCATCCTGCTTTGAGTTCAAATGAAAATTGAATGTTGGTTGTTTATGCGTTGAGAGGTTTATATTAGGGTTGGACCATATGATTAGAGGATTTCCGCAATTAAAAAAAAAAAAAATTGCTCAGATCTGAGAGTTTTTACTGTGTTTAGGGATTACTATGTTTAGGGTTTTACTTTGTTTAGGGTTTACTGTGTTTAGGGTTTTACTGTGTTTAGGGTTTAGGGTTCCATAATTTAGACATTTTAATCTCTGTGTAGATTGATAGGTTGCCCTTCCTGCAAATACTAGATCCTATTTGTTCCCCAACTACTAATATTAGAGCTTAGATGCCTCTGTTTGGATTTTTAGTTAGTTGAATTTGGACATGAATGACAAAACTTCTTTGAAGGATATTTCATCTGTTAATTTAATCCAAATTCTTCTTATTGTTCATTCTTATTGCTCATTTTATGTCAACTTGGAAGAGGTCAGGGGATATGAAGCTTGAAGTCAACCTTGCTTCTCCAACCAATCTTTTTCTACACTTGTAGTGATATCCAATGGTTGGTAACACCAACCCCAACATACATGTTGTATATGATATGCTTGATTTATCATTGGGTTTATTGTTGAAACTTGAATGATGCAAGAGGATCCACCTCCCCTTCCTTATTAGAGTAATTTTGTAGTGAAATTTAGGCTTTTTTCATAACTCAATAAATCAGATGCTACTTTACATAGGCTAGGAATATAAACTCTTCAAACCTCCTGCATAATAGAACTACACAAGATTTAGGATTCACAGTACTCAAAGCTACAACAATTTCATATCTTCCACTGTCTATTCTTCTGTAGGTCAAGAAACTAGATGCTACAGAACACAAGTTCGCTTGAATGCATCTACTCCATGTTTCTCAATCTGTAGCATGAGGATGGAAACCTACAATGGATTCCACAACAGTTATATATTCGACAACATCCTAGGCTCTCTTCATGGAAACATCACCTGCAAGTTATGCCATTTCTTCCAATCAATGGTTAGTTTATAAACCAAGGAAATTTTCTTTCAATGGTTGAAGTGGACCTGATAATAATAAAATACAACACTGTATGAATGAATGGTCCACTTTTGTCCCTTTCTTTGTTTATAAGTGTTTCTTTTTTTTTAAGTGGTAAGATAGCATTGGGGAATTTGAACACTTGAAAATTTCCATTTCTTTTTTTGCTTATGAATTCAGTTTCTTTGTTGAGAGTATCCTCCTTTATTCACTAATTTTTATTGATGAAGTAGAAAGTAATTTTCACCTCATTTTTATTGAGATATTTTGATTGATGAAGTTTGCAATGAATAATGAATTTTGATGATACAGTTTTGTTACAATAACAATTCTTTTTTGGGGTTAGGTAGTGTTTTTAACTATTTAAAATTGAATTTATAAATTTATTCCATACTTCGAAAAATTCCAAAGAAATTTAAATTGTGCAAAGTTGACTGTGATTTTAATAAATCCTTGTAAAATTTAGATCAAAATTAAATAAAAACATACTTTATGCTACTTTATGCTACAAATACTATTATGTTGTGTGGGACACTTGGCGTACAATAGGTGGATTCGCCTACATGGCATGGGGGCCAGTGATTGCTGAGGTGATATTGCATGGATATAGTTTGAGGTTGATATAGATTGATAGGGGAATTCAATGGTAGTGTGATTTCATGTTATGCCCATGCATTGATGTTAATGGAAAGTGAATTTGTTGAATTTACTTGCATTGGAGTTAGTTTCCTTTCCTTATGTATCCAAATGCATAGGTAATTCTTCATTCATTAGCTCTGAGTCACACTCCACCTTGGATGAAATTGGAACATATTGACTTCTCAATTTCTAAATCAAGAGGTATAAAGCTTGGCTCTCACAACTTGAAAAAGGCTAGTATTGAATGCAATATTGCACTAATTTCTATTTCTATTGATAAATGTTAAATATGACCTTACAAAAGTATGTATGTCAAACATCTTTTATACCTCTCTTTTTTCAAATAAATGGTTAGTCAGTAGGTCTGGTGGCATGTCTCGATCAGGAATCAATTTCTCCCCGTGTTCATATACTTGTTATTTAACATGATTATTGGTATCTGTTTCTGTTCATCAAAGAGCATGTAATGTTCAAGGGATAGTTTGTTTAGATGCAATCAGGTTGTTTTGTTAATGATGTTCAATTCAATTATGAATTCAATTTCTTTGTATAACCACCAGAAAGCCGAGGTATAACCACCATTGAGCTGAGTATGTTAACCTCCTTTTTATTGAGTGATTTTGATTGATGAAGTTTGCAATGAATTTTGATGATACTTGTTATTTAACAGGATTATTGGTATCTATTTTTGTTCATCAAAAGAGCATGTAATGTTCAAGGGATAGTTTGTTTAGATGCAATCAGATTCTTTTGTTAATGATGTTCAATTCAATTGTGAATTCAATTTCTTTGTTCAATTATGAATTCAAAAATCTAATATAGGCTAAGGCTATAACTTCAACAGATTAAAAAACTTGTAGTATTTAGAAACTGTTTAGGAATTATTAACTGTTTGATATATAACTTCATAAAAAATCTCATATAGGCTAAGGCTATAACTTCAACATATTAACAAACTTGTAGGATTTAGACAATGTTTTATACATACTAATTTGAAACTATTTGTAGCTTCCCAAACATCCATGGATGCTATCATTAGCAAACCTATTTGATCCTTACCAAAATCACAGTGTCTTGTAGTTACAAAAATTAAGTCATGGCACCTCTATGCTTGATGGCTTCCATTTCCTGCATTGCCCAAGTATGGTGGACTGCCCAACATTGGATGATTATGATGTGCCTGAATGTTGGCATATGGTTGACTCCAATTTGCTCCATGTAGCCATGGTGGGACTGAGTAGCCCAAGTGGCCACTTGTGTTACTAACCCTAACACTGACTGCAGGTGTCATATAAACACAATTAGGATTCAAACCTGCACTAGTAGGGGTATAAGAGGTGGGCCTAATCCCTACCTGATAGCTAGGGACTTGGATGTTAATCAGGTCTTGGAATGATGGTGTCTACCCTGCAATGTGGTCCAGCGTGTTATACATAAACCTATTTTCCTCAAACTGACTTGAACCATGGCCTTCTCTGCTTGCCACCCCTTATCCTTTTTCCAACTCTTGCTGAACCTTTCTTGCCTCTCTCTGTTGCCTTGCCAATTTATTTTGATGTTCCTTATCTTTCTTTGCTTTTTGTCTTTCCAATCTTTCCTTTGCTTGAGCTTCTGTTGTTGCAATCCTTGCAACCCTCTTTTCATTGGCTAACTCCTTCTTTCTCTTTTTAGCTTCTTGAATTTCATTCTTTTTACATTCAGACTTGAACATTAAATTCATATAATCTTCAGATGTGAGCAATTTTGAACTCCTCCCTAAACGAAGATAATCTGAGGTTGAGTTCCTTGATGAGGCCTTCACTCTCTCTACTGGTAGCTTTAGGAATGCACCAAGTAATCTCTGCTTTTCCGAACCTGGCTGTTGGATTTCATCTTCTGGAACAACTGATTGGCCCCCATTGTTGTCTTCTTCAGGCACTTCATGCTGAATAGGCTCCTCTTCCAGTGATCCATTTTCCACAAAATAATGAACAAGTTCGGTGTTCAACCTTGATGGTTGTGAAGGCATGTCCATGCTTTCATCCTCATTGGTGGTAGATACATTATTTCCAGTGATATTCATCATGGCCTCTGCCAGCCATGATGGTGCACTTACTTTGGTTGGCATGGTCAATTGCTCATTGTCAGCTGCGTCAGTGGGTGTCACAGCCTCATTGATATTGTTAGTTGGTTCATCACTGAACTGTGTCTCACTGACACGCTCATCATCATCACCACCACAGAACAACCCTTCAGAAAGGGACATTATACCTTCAGCAAAAGCTACATCTTCTTGGGCACCAACATGCTCTTCTAAGTTCTCTACTTCTTGACCTTCCATTTCAAATGCTTGGCTACATGTGGTATCATGCATAAGAGCATCAAAATTAAGTGGCCATATACCAGTCCTCCTAAATCCAGCCTTGATATTAGAATCTGTGAGAGCCCTTTTAAATGCTTTACTTGCAAGCTCAGCTATCTCAAACCTCTTTACTTTCACCCCTGAATTATTTGCCATCCATGAAGCTCACTCGACCCTGAAATAGTTCTTGAAAGGCCCAAACACGCTCACATCAAGGGGCTGCAATCTGTGAGTAGTATGAGCCGGCAATGTTAACAGGTCAATGCCCAACTTATTGGCCTCCTCGATTGTCTGCACAGCCATGTGGCTTCCATGGCCATCTAAAATTAGTAAGTTCCTATTTTTAGGTGAGACACCACCCGGTACAGAAGCAGAAAAGTGACAAAGCCAATTTAGGAACAGTTCCTTTGTCAACCATGCATGTGGATGTGCAGCAATGCATGCCCCTAGTTCACAATTCTGTATATAATTTTTTATTTGAGTTTTACCTTTAAATAGATAAAATCCTGATATTGATGAACCAATTGCAATGACACAGGCAAGAATTGTGATCCACTCCCTGCTCTTAGGCAATATCTTAGGCACATTTATACTCCCTCTCTTGGCAATTACCCGCATACCACAATTTCTTCCTGCCTGTAAGCCTGTTTCATCACAATTTCATATATGGTCTGGGGCATATGAGTGTTGGTCATATGCAACAGAAAGAGTGTTATAGAACTTGGAAAAAATTACAGGGTGTAGATTTAAATCCAGGTCTCTGTCAAGTCCCTCTGCTGTATGTAACACAAGGTCTGGATGCCTCTTTTTAAACCCACTCCACCATGACTTACCAGGAAAACCATCTTTAAAGGGGTTTGGCCTCCCTTGATAGATTTGAGCTACAATGGATTTAAGTTGTATAAGCTCTAACCCATGTCCCAATTGGGCCATCTCCTTACACCACTCCACCACCTCATCCTCCTCCTCTTCAGTCATAACTGTAACAGGCCCTCTACGCTTTGTATTAGTCAACCCATTTATCCAATAATGTATGTTAGAGGTAGCAATACCATGTTTTCTTGCAAATGCATAGATTGAATATCCCTTAAACTCGATGTCATCAATTGCATCGAGCATGTCTTGCTTCGTCCAACCTCTGATTGCATTTATTTTCTTTGTTGAAATTGCACCTTGTACTGTGGTTGAAGGTGGCTCTGTGGCTGATGGTGGGTTGGGATGATCTGCAACCACAGGGTCCTTTTCAACTACATTACTGGGAGCAATGGGAGCATTGACATCCTCATCTGATGAACTGCTCTGCAGTTGGGCCCCCCTTCTCCCTCGCCTCTTGCTCCGTATCCGATCTACAATAGAAAATCTTGGCATGGCTACAACAACCTGCAATTTCCAACATCGTTAAGAAATTTGATAAGTATTACAGCACAATTTTATAGAGTAAACTATAGTTATGTATGAATTCCAAAATTTCTGCTAATAACATGAAATCTTTAGTTGTTTGTTTTCAATTAATTGGAATTGAAGTATTACTTGTTAATTATGTATTACTTGTAATATCAACATGAGAAAGATATGTGATACCTACATGGCTGTTAGCTACATGGACTTGTATAAAATTAGTAAGTTCCTATTTTAAAATGGACTTATCTTTGGACATGGATTGTGTGTTAGAACTATTTTTATTGAAAGATTTTACTCAATAGAAAGTCAATATCCAAATCTGCTTAGTAAGCACAACAAAAGGAGGAGGAAACTACATTTATATTGTAGGCAACTAGAAATGTATGTTTTTTGTGAATTAATTGACATTGAAGTATTACTTGTCAATTATGTATTACTTGTAATATCAACACGAGAAAGATATGTGATACCTACATGGCTGTTAGCTACATGGACTTGTCTAAAATCAATAAGTGCCTATTTTAAAATGGACTTATCTTTGGACATGGACTGTGTATAGGCGTTCAAGGTTCATAAATCCTTTTTTTTTCTTAGGAAAACCCTCTGCCCGATAGGCACTATTCCTATGTTGTTAGTAGGTTGTTGTTCTTATAAATTTTGAAGGGCATTGTTCCTATGTAGTTAGTAGGTTGTTGTTCCTATGTAGTTAGTAGGTTGCTGTTC
Source organism: Pinus albicaulis (assembly GCA_034641835.2). NCBI lineage: Eukaryota > Viridiplantae > Streptophyta > Pinopsida > Pinales > Pinaceae > Pinus > Pinus albicaulis. The sequence goes on along the minus strand of CM076583.1, from coordinate 1,035,310,302 downwards.
CTATGTAGTTAGCAAGCACTGTTCCTATGTAGTTAGTAGGTTGCTGTTCTTATAAATTTTGAAATATTTTAGTCAATATAAAGTCGATATCAAAATCTAGTTAATAAGCACAACAAAAGGAGGAGGCAACTACATTTATATTGTAGGAAACTAGAAATAGCTAGATGGACTTGTAATGGCCTGAACCCTGTTAGCTACATGGACTTGTAATGGCCTAAACCCTGTTAGCTACATGGATTTGTAATGGCCTGAACCCTGTTAGCTACATGGACTTGTAATAGCCTGAACACTGTTAGCTACATGGACTTGTAATAGCCTGAACGTTTTTAGCTACATGGACTTGGAATAGCCTAAATGCTGACAACTACATTTGCTCCACATAAATTGATGTACTATTCTTACGGGACTGTGTGTTGGAACAATTTCTTGAAATATTTTACTCAATATTGGACTTAAAGGTTTAGAAAAATTCCAACTTGAAATTTGGAGTAGCTATTTAGTAAGCTAGTTTGAACACTCATAGCTTCTTTAATCTACGTGATTTTCTTATAAACATAACTCTCATTACTTACAAACTTAACATAGTTTCTCAACCAAAATAATGATAAAGTACTCAATATCTTGAATAACATTATTCAAGAACAACGAAATACCTGTATGTCTCCAGCAACGCTCCAGCAACTGATGAAGAGAGTGAATGTAACACTATGCACACACTCTGTCTGGAATGTAACATTGTGCACACACTCTGTCTGGAATGTAACACTGAGCACACTCTGTCTGTATGTCTGGAACACTGTCTGAAAAGGATTGTTTGTCTGCAAAATGGAAACTCACTGTCTGAAAACTCACTTTCTGAAAATTGTATGTCTGCAAAATGAATGGAACATTGTCTGAAAACTCTGAATGTATGTCAGTAGTAGCTTAAGAGTATAATGAATGCCTCAAATGCAGTAAGAGTTGATTTTTTATAGTTTTATGATCTAGAATTTAATTGGTAGGGAATATTGGCATGGATTGCCATCTCCCAAATTTAATTCTATGTTGTGGATTGATTTGTACATGATCCCATGGCTGAAAAGATTTCATGGTTGATCCTTGTGCTTTCCTGAATTTAATTACTGAGTTGAAATGCTTTCCTGAATTTAATTCCTGTAATTCCAGGGCTGTTGTGTTTAATTCTTGAAATGAAAGGTTGGGTGAACTATTTCCTGAATTTAATGGTGTCATTTAATGTCTTCAATAGGCTGAATGGTTAAATAGGCATGTACATATGCCTAACAGAAATTTCACCTATTTTTATGTCGATGTTAGCCAGTCCTTGTGTAGGTGTTACCCAGTCCTTGTCCATATTTTACTCAACAATGAGATCTATTTCCCCAATGCAAAATCAGTGGGTGACTGTTTGATGGGATAACTCTACTTTTGGATGGAAAGCATTGTAATGTTTTGTAGTGCATTTTGGCTTAGTTGGTAATTCATAACTGGAGGTACTTGAGACAATAGATCTTGTCAACTTGTGATGTTAAGACTTGGTGTATGACAGTTGTTGGTCTAGTAAAAAACTGGGCCCATTTTGGACATATTTATATAAATTATATAACTTATTATCAAATATTTATGTGCATATTTTAGTGAGTTTTTAATTTATTTTTGATGGATGTGTGGGACCAGTACTATAACTACTACTGGTCCTTCCAGAACAATAGAAGCCTCTCCCCTATAAGTTATATAAATATGTCTAAAATGGGCCTAGTTTTTTATTAGACCAACAACTGTCATATACCATGTCTTAAAATCACATGTTGACAAGACCTACTGTCTCAAGTACCTCCAGTTCTGAATTACCAACTAAGTGAAAATGCACTACAAAAAATTACAATGTTTTCCATCCAAAATTACAATTATCCCATCAAACAGTCACCCACTGATTTTACATTGGGGCAATAGATCCCATTACTGAGTAACACCTGCACAAGAACTGGGTAACACTTGCATAAAAATAGGTGAAATGTGTGTCAGCCATATGTACATGTCTGTTTAACCATTCAGCCTATTGAAGACATTAAATGACACCATTCAATTCAGGAAATAGTTCACCCAACCTTTCATTTCAAGAATTAAACACAACAACCCTTTCAATTCAGGAATTAAATTCAGGAAAGCACAAGGATCAACCATGAAAGCTTATCAGCCATTGGATCATGTACAATCAATCCACAACACAAAATTAAATTTGGGAGATGGAAATCCATGCCAATCTTCCCTACCAATTAAATTCTAGATCAGAAAACTATAAAACATCAAACCTTAATACATTATAAGCATTCACGATACTCTTAAGCTACTGCTAACATATATTCAGAATTTTTAGACAGTGTTCCATTCATTTTGTAGACATAAAATCGTTTTCAGAAAGAGAGTTTTTAAACAATGAGTTTTCATTTTGCAGACATACAGACAAAGTGTGCTCAGTGTTACATTCCAGAAAAAGTGTGTGCATAGTGTTACATTCATTCTCTTCATCCAGACAGAGTGTGCTCAGTGTTACATTCTAGACTGAGTGTGTGCACAGTGTTACATTCATTCTCTTCATCGGTTGCTGGAGCGTTGCTGGAGACATACAGTTCTTTGGTTGTTCTTGAATAATGTTATTTATTATATTGAGTACTTTATCATTATTTTATTTGAGAAAATATGTTAATATTATAAGTAAATATAATATTCGTCATTATAAGAATAGAAAGCTACTAACTACATAGGAGTTATAGATATTGCAAGAGTGGAAATACAGCTAATTACAAGTCTCATGGAAGTTTCACTATAGCTTCCTTCTTAAGTCTCACTACAACTTCCTTCTTAACTACTGCTTCTCATCTACTTCTTAGCTTCCTTCTTAAGTTTCACTACAACTTCCTTCATAACTACTTCTTCTAAACTGATGCTTAGCTCAAGCTAAGAGCAACAAGTTGAACTACAGCTAGTTGGATCACAGGCTTAGCCAAATACAATAAATTGTTGTATCTATTTTGTTTTAAACAAAAAGGAAACATTAACACATATTTGTTGATCATGTACACAATAGGTAAATAATTTTATTTCCAAAGATAATTCCATGTTAAAACTAGCTTACTAAGACATGACCTGGAAAGCTACTAACTACATAGGAGTTAGAGAGATTGCAAGAGTGGAAATACAACTAATTAGAAGTCTCATGGACGTTTCACTACAACTTCCTTCTTAACTACTACTTTTGAGCTTCTGCTTAGCCCAAGCTAAGAGAAACACGTTGAACGATAGCTAGTTGGATCACATGCCTAGCCAAATACAATAAATTGTTGTATCTAATTTGTTCTAAACAAACAGGAAACATTAACACATATTTGTTGAGCATATACGCACTAGGTAGATAAGTCCATTTCCTGTTAACAAGAAACTATGGATGTCATGTTATTGTTGTATCTATTTTGTTCTAAACAAACAGGAAACATTAGCACATATTTTTTGAGCATATACGCACTAGGTAAATAAGTCCTTGTCTTGTTAGTCAATACCTCTACACCAATACAGAAAGTAGGACTTCATATTGAAACTTGCGTACACTTAACCAAAAACTTTCTTACAACCATGTTAACAACCTAAACAACTAGCAAAGGCAAGAGCAGTGGTTCTAGAACCAAGAGTTTAAGCAACACCACCAATAGTTAATAGGAAATTTTAAGCCATAGGTGGAAACAAGGAACTATTCGCTAAACTTGTTGAAATTAGCCCTGGAAAAATACTCTACATAGGTACATACTTAAGTACAGAACAACAAAAATAGGTGGTAGAAATTATTCACTTAACTATGAATGTCCTGTTAAATGTCCTATCTAGTTAGTTTTTATTTCCAAGTCAATACCTTTATTCAACCCTTGCCCCCAAGGCCATGGCATTTAACGAATTCATGAAACTTGTCTTAATGAAGCCAAAATGTATGTTGCTTACAGCCATGTTAACAACCTAAACAAATACCAAAGGCAAGAGTAGTGGTTCTAGCAGCAAGATTTTCAGCAACAACACCAAGGAATTCATCTTCAAACTTGCATAACCACTTAACAAAAAACTGTGAATGTCCTGTTAGTCAATACCTTTACACCAGTACAAAATGTATGACTTCATCTTGAAACTTGCATACACTTAACCAGAAACTTGCTTACAACCATGTTAACAACCTAAACAAATAGCCATGCTTACAGCCATGTTAACAAACTAAACCTTAACAACAACAGGTCGTAGAAATTATTCAAAAACAGTGTGGTGAATTTGCTTGGGACTTCTTCGACATGAAAGGAAGTTGCCATGTTAACTTACAACCATGTTGCTTATAGCCATGTTTCTTACAGCAATGTAGCTTAACAGCCATGTAGGTATCACATATCTTTCTCATGCTGATATTACAAGTCATACATAACTGAAATACAATATAATGAAAATCATTGAATAATTCCAATTAACAATGTAATCCAAATTCAATTGTTCAGGTAAACCAAGTCTGTTCCACTTCAATGTCAATTAATTCACAACAAACAACTGAATATTTCATTTTGTTAGCAGTAACATTGGAATTCATACATAAATATATTTTACTCTATACAGTTGTGCTGTAATACTTATCAAATTTCTTACTCATGTTGTACTCGAATACAGTTTTAAATCATAATTTCGTGGTAAATCTGCAGGTTGTTGGAGCCATGCCAAGATTTTATATTGCAGATCGGATAAGGAATAGGAGGTGAGGGAGAAGGGGGGGCCAACTGCGGAGTAGTTCATCAGATGAGGATGTCAATGCTCCCAATTCTCCCATCAATGTCGTTGAAAAGGACCCTGTGGTAGTAGATCATCCCAGCCCACCATCAGCCATAGAGCCACCTTCAACCACAGTGCAAGGTGCAAGTTCAACAAAGAAAATCAGTGCCATCAGAGGCTAGACAAAGCAAGACATGCCCGATGGAATTGATGACATCGATTTTAAGGGATATTCAATCTGTGCATCTGTAAAAAAACATGGTATTTCTACCTCTAACATACATTATTGGATAAATGGGTTGACTAATACAAATCATAGAGTGCCTGTTACAGTTATGATTGAAGAGGAGGAGGATGAGGTGGTCGAGTGGTGGAAGGAGATGGCACAATTGGGACATGGGTTAGATCTTATACAACTTAAATCCACTGTAGCTCAAATCTCTCAAGGGAGGCCAAACCCCTTTAAAGATGGTTTTCCTGGTGATTTATGGTGGAGTGGGTTTAAAAAGAGGCATCCAGACCTTGTGTTACATACATCAGAGGGTCTTGATAGATACCGGGCTTTAAATCTACACCCTGCAATTGTTTCCAAGTTATATAACACTCTTTCTACTGCATATGACCAACACTCATATGCCCCATACCATATATGGAACTGTGATGAAACAGACTTACAGGTAGGAATAAATTATGGTATGCGGGTAATTTCCAAGAGAGGGAGTAGAAATGTGCCTAAGGTATTGCCTAAGAGCAGGGAGTGGATCAAAATTCTTGCCTGGGTCAATCCAATTGGTTCATCAATGCCAGGATTTTATCTATTTAAAGGTAAAACTCAACTAAAAAATTATATACATAATTGTGAACCAGGGGCATGCATGGCTGCACATCCACATGCATGGATGACAAAGGAACTGTTCCTGAATTGGATTTGCCACTTTGTTGCTTCTCTATCGGGTGGTGTCTCGCCTAAAAACAGGGACTTACTGATTTTAGATGGCCATGGAAGCCACATGGCTATGAAAACAACCGAGGAGGCCAATAAGTTGGGCATTGACCTATTAACATAGCTGACTCATACCACTCACAGATTCCAACCCCTTGAAGTGAGCGTGTTTGGACCTTTCAAGAACTATTTCAGGGTCGAGCGAACTTCATGGATGGAAAAGAATCCAGGGGTGGAAGTAAAGAGGTTTAAGCTAGATGAGATTGCAAGCAAAGAATTTAAAAGGGCTCTCATACCTTCTAATATCAAGGCTAGATTTAGGAGCACTGGTATATGGCCACTCAATTTTGATGCTCTTATGCATGATACCAGTTGTAGCCAAGAATTTGAAGTGGAAGGTCAAGAAGCAGAGAACTTAGAAGAGTATGTCAGTGCCCAAGAAGACGTAGTTGTTTTTGAAGGTATAATGTCCCTTTCTGAAGGGTTTTTCTATGGTTGTGATGATGCTAAGCATGTCAGTGAGACACAGTTCAGTCATGAACCCACTAACAATATCAATGAGGCTGTGACACCCACTGATGCAGCTGAAAATGAGCAATTGAACATGGAAACCCAATTAAGCACACCATCATGGTTGGCAGAAGTCATTATGAATATCACTTGAAATAATGTATCTACCACCAATGAGGAGGAAAGCATGGACACGCCTTTATAACCATCAGGGCTGAACACCGAACTCGTTCATTATTTTGTGGACAATGGATCACTAGAAGAGGAACCTATTCAGCATGAAGTACCTAAAGAAGACAACAATGGGGGCCAATCAATTATCCCAGAGGATGAAATCCAAGTGTCAAGTCTGGAGGAGCACAGGGCAACAAAAAAGAAGAGATTACTTGGTGCATTCCTAAAGCTACCAGTAGAGAGAGTGAAGTCCTCATCAAGGAAATCAACATCAGATTATCTTCTTTTAGGGAGGAGTTCACAATTTCTCACATCTGAAGATTATATGGATTTAATGTTCGAGTCTGAATGTAAAAGAATGAAATTCAGGAAGCTAAAAAGAGAAAGAAGGAGTTAGCCAATGAAAAGAGGGCTGCAAGGATTGCAAAGCTCGAGCAAAGGAAAGGTTGGAAAGACAAAAAGAAAGGGAAGATAAGGAACATCAATAGAAATTGGCAAGGCAAGAGAGAGAGGCAAGAAAGGTTCAGCAAGAGTTGGAAAAAGGAGGAGGGGCGAGAAGCAGGGAAGACCATGCTTCAAGCCAGTTTCAGGAAAATAGGTTGATGTCTAACATGCTGGACCACATTGCAGAGAACACACCATCATTCCAAGACCTGATTAACATCCAAGTCCCCAGCTATCAAGCAGGGGTTAGGCCCACCTCTTATACCCCTACCACTGCAGGTTTGAATCCTAACTGTGTTTATATGACACCTGCAGTTAGTGCTAGGGTTAGTAACACAAGTGGAAACTTGGGCTACTCAGTCCCACCATGGCTACATGGAGCAAATTGGAGTCAACCATATGCCAACATTTAGGCACCTCCTAATCATCCAATGTTGGGCAGTCCACCATACTTGGGTAAGGAAGTCAACTCAACAATTTTGGGCAATGTAGGAAATGGAAGCCATCAAGCATAGGGGTGGCATGACTTAATTTTTGTAACCACAAGACATTGTGATTTTGGTAAGGATGAAATAGGTTTGCTAAGTATAGCATCCATGGATGTTTGGGAAGCGACAAATAGTTTCAAATTAGTATATATAAAATAGTTTCTAAATCCTACAAGTTTTTTAATCTATTGAAGTTATAGCCTTAGCCTATATCTGATTTTTGCAGAAGTTATATGTATGAAGTTATTTCTTATTTAAAATAACACAACACTTGCCATATCCTATATCAGAATTTTTAATCTAAAAAATTATATCTCGTATTCCTTGGGAGTTAACAAATTGGCAGTGTAAGCTTTATGTCTAACTTGCTCACTTGCAAAGGCATAATACCAATCAAATTAGTATGCATCAAACAACTTCTAATTCCTACAAGTTTTTTAATCTGTTGAATTTATAGCCTTATCATCGGTGTCTAACTTGCTCACTTGCAAAGGCATAATACCAATCATCAACGACACCA
>CM076583.1:1035198334-1035302335 GCA_034641835.2 Pinus albicaulis | reverse complement strand
TTAAAACAAGTGATAGTTGGTGCCATCATTTTTGTTACTTAGAGTGGCAAGACACCCCACATTCATCGATAGAAGCCAATCATAATATTTATGAATAGTGAGTAATAATAGAGCTATGATAAATTTTTCATCTAAACAATCTATCCCTTGAACGTTACATGCTCTTTAATGAATAGAAACAAATACTAATAATCTTGTTAAATAATAAGTATATCAACACAGGCAGAAAACCAACAGTCTTATATAATGAAATTGTGTGAGGGAATCAGATAAAATAAATAATGCTAACAAATTCTAATTAATCGGATCAGTGGGTAACAACCTGTATCATTATATTGGTGCAATGAAAATTCATTGCAAACTTCATCAATAAAAATCGCTCAATAAAGGAGGTGAAAATTACTTGCTAACTTCATCAATAAAAATCACTCAATAAAGGAGGAGACTCATCAACAAAAGGTCTATGACACCAAATTCCAACTTGGATTTTGGCCCATTGCCCCACTTTAAAAATGTGTCTTGCAATGAGAACAAACTTGATTGAATTATCCTACCTCTTAATTGATTAAAAAGAAGTGGAATATAAAAATCATAACTGCAAACCAATGATACCATGAACAATTAACAGAGGGTGTGAACAAAGAAATTGAATTCATATAAGAAAAAAAATCTAAGGTAAAATACCTCTATGGAAGTGACTATAATACCTCGACTCTGTAAAACAAGAATGCAAGACCGAGACTTGACATCCAAGTCAAAACCCTTAAGAGAAACTAGGAAGAAAGGTAAAGTACATCTATGGAAGTGACTGTAAAATTAATACCTCGACTCTGTGAAACATGAATTCAAGACTAAGACTTCACATGCAAGTCAAAAACCTTAAGAGAAACCAGGAACAAAGGTGGTTATACCTTGTTGGAGTGAAGCAAGAATGCAAGACTGAGACTTCACATGCAAGTCAAAACATGTGCATATATCAATGTAAATAACATAGTATGAGAAAATGTAAACATTATTAACAACACAATATGAGAATTTAGACAACATTATTAACAACAAAATATGAGAAAATGTCATCAAATTAATTGAAAACATGTACAAAATATAAAACATTATTAACATACTCGGCTCTATGGTGGTTATACCTCGTCTTTGTCGTGGTTATACCAATATTTAAACATAAAAATATCAATTTACAGAAAACCATAAACCCTAAACCCTATATTTCAATTTAGACAGATTTCTTTTAATTAACTCAAAAACCCTACCCTAAACCTCAGCATTACTAACAGAGTATGAGAAAATGACATAAACCCTAAACCCTATATCTCAACTTATGACAGTATGAGAAAATGTCAACATTATTAACAACAGAGTATGAGAATTTAGACAATATTATTAACAACATAGTATGAGAAAATGTCATCAAATTAATTGAAAACATGTACAAAATATAAAACATTATTAACATACTCAGCTCTATGGTGGTTATACCTCGTCTTTGTGGTGCTTATATCCATATTTAAACATCAAAATATCAATTTACAGAACACCATAAACCCTAAACCCTATATCTCAATTTACATGGATTGCTCTTAATTAACACAAAAACCCTACCCTAAACCTTAACATTACTAACACAGTATGATAAAATGACATAAACCCTAAGCCTTGTATCTCAATTTACATTGATTCCTTCTAATTAACACAAAAACCCTACCCTAAACCTCAACATTAATAACACGGTATGAGAAAATGACATCAAATTAATTGAAAACATGTACAGAATAAAAACAGTTATACCCCGACTCTCAGCTCTATGGTGGATAAAAATATTTAAACATTTACAGAAAACCATAAACCCTAAACCCTAGATCACAATTTACACAGATTATTTTAATTAACAAAAAAACGAGACAATTTACTTTAAAAATTTACAGAAAACCCTAAACCCTAAACCCTATATCTCAATTTACACAAATTCTTTTAATTAACACAAAAAACCAATCAATTTACTCTAAAATTTTGCATAAAACCATAAACCCTAAACCCTATATCTCAATTTACACAGATTCTTTTAATTAACACAAAAAACCAGACAAATTACTTTAAACATTTACACAAAACCATAAACCCTAAACCCTATATCTCAATTTACACAGATTCTTTTAATTAACACAAAATACCAGACAATTTACTTTAAACATTTACAGAAAACCATAAACCCTAAACCCTACATCCTAATTTACAAAGATTCTTTTAATTAACACAAAAAACCAAATAATTTACAGAAAACCCAAGTGTTTAAAAACACAGTAAAACACAATAAAGAAGTTGAATAGAGAAACATATCCTTTAGGTTAAATGTGTATAAAAACACATACATATGATTGGTAGGACAAAGTACTATCTTAAGACTTCTCTCCTCGCCTTCTTCTCTCTCCTTGCCTTCCTCCTTGCCAACTGCATTGTCCTCCTTGCCTTGCCAACCAACTGCATTGTCCTTGGCTTCTGCATTGACCTGCAAACAATGCAAAAACCCAATCATTCACAGAGCACCAACATTAAAAAAAAATGCAAAAACACTAAAAAAAAGTAAAACCAATGGGAAAACGCACTTGAAAGCACAATTCACAGCATCCAGACCTGAAAACGCACCTAAAAACACAATTCAGAGCATCCAGATGTGTAAGCGACACAGAGCCGAATGCAGGTAAAACCACCACAGAGCTGAGGTAAAAACACCACAGAGCCGAGGTAAAAACACCACAAAGCCAAGGTATGATCACCACAGAGCCGAGGTATGACCACCATAGAGCTGAGTAAAACCACCACAGAGCTGAGTAAAACCACCACAGAGCTGAGTTAAAACCACCACAGGGCCGAGCTGAGTAAAACCACCATAGAGCCGAGGTAAAACCACCACAGAGCCGAGGTAAAGCACCACAGAGCCAAGGTATGACCACCATAGAGCTGAGTAAAACCACCAAAGAGTCGAGTAAAACCACCATAGATCCGAGTAAAACCACCACAGAGTTGAGTTAAAACCACTACAGGGTTGAGCTGAGTAAAACCACCACAGAGCCGAGGTAAAAACACCACAGGGCTGAGGCAAAACCACCACAGAGCTGAGGTATGACCACTACAGAGTCGACGTATAACCACCACAGAGCCGAGGTATGACCACCACAGAGCCGAGTATGATCACCACAAATCTGAGTATAACCACCACAGAGCCGAGGTATGACCACCATAGAGCCGAGGTATGATGATGACAGAGCCGAGGTATGACCACCACAGAGCTGAGTATAACCACCACAAAGCCAATTAAAACCACCATAGAGCTGAGGTATAATCACCACAGCCCCAAGGTATAACCACCACAGAGTCGAGGTTTAACGAACACAGAGCCAAGGTATAACAACCACAGAACCGAGGTATAACAAGAATGGTCCATCGTTGTGGTCGAGCCAGGACCAGGAGAGCTTGATCCAGGAGGGTACAGGCGCCATAACGAAGGATGCAGTGCGTGGAGGGCGGCGACGGAGCCGTGAGGCATCAGATGCTCCTTTGCACAACGGTCAGACAACTTCTCAAACAGCAACCAGGCCCGGAGCAAAAAAACAAGCTTCATGGAGAAGCCTCCACTTAAACGCGGGAAACGACCGTTAGAGCAGGTGGATGACAAGTTTGATCGGTCGTACGTACCCGCCACATGTGCGTGCACATGAAATAAACCTGTCATACGCTTGCTGGGGTGTCCGACGTGGCATGGGGGCCTAGTCATTGCTGAGGTGTCCAATGACTGACCCCTCTCCCCTAGGGTTTGGACATACCTTTTCATAATTATGACTAGAGGTTCTAAACAGTAGTTTCCAATTCTATATGATTGTAAACATCTAAATATGGGCTTTTCATAGGGTTGAGAGGATGTTGATGTGGATGTGGACGTGGATGTAAATGTAAATGTAAATATTTATATGTTTAATTCTGATATTTTAATAAAATAAAAAATGATATCAAATAATAATAATAATAAAATGTAATATTTTCTTAATTAAAACCATGAAAAATATCATAAGATGATGATGAATGTGCACTTGGACCAAAATTTGGCATATATATATAATAAATTTAAATAATAATTATGATATTTCATAAAATATAATTAATAGAAATATAATTAAAAATAACATTATTTTAAAATATATATAACATAAATAGCATATATAAATTATCAGATTTAAATTTAATTAATAGATAAATAGAAATTCAATATTTATAATTTTCTTTTAAATGTATTTATCTATCTATTTATATGATCAATACTTATAATTTTCTTTTAAGTTATTTATCTATCTATTTATATGATCAAAACTATTCATATTACATTACAAAATTAAACTATAAAAATTATAAAACATTCAAATAAAAATTCAGCATAATGTTATTAGAATTTTAATAAAATTGAATATATATATATATATATATATATATATATATATATATATATATATATATATAATTAATGAGCATAGATTTATCTTAAGTCTAAATTTACTAAAAGCGTAAATTTACCAAAGATCTAGATGAATAAAATTTGTTGGGGTGTAAACTTAATTTTATATAGACTTGATAAACCTAAAATCAAGATAGATCTATAATATATATATACTAATCATAAATAACCCAATGCTATTTTATATTATACACATATATTATAAATGCTAATTTTAATTTAATTTAATTATTATAGATATTACTCATAGTTTGATTTTACTGCACTTGTGTTCTAACAATTTTCAAAGATAAATAGAAGCTCAAATTTCATACAAATATTTTATTTTTAAAATGTAGAGGATACTAATTAAATTTATGGTAATTGTAACTTTAAATGTTCAATAGGCATGGAGAAAAATGAATTGTGTTAATAATTTCTTTTATTTTTTAAAAGAGATCTACCATTTACATAAAAATAAATGTACAACACTCATTCTTATAAACTATAGTATAGGAAATTCAAAAAAACAAAAAATTAATGAAAACTCTAAATGAGAATTCAACTATGATATCTCTCTCATATCAAAAGAAGCATGTGAGATTTAAAAAAAAGAAATAAATGAACTGATGAACAAGAATTCGATTATAATGTCTCTCAATTATCAAACAATAACAATAATAATTCAATTATAATGTTTCTAGGTTATCAAACAATAACAATAATAATTTGGTCAATGAAGTGATGGTCTTACTCTACCGTTTCAATTTACATACAGATTTGATTTCAAAATTTTACCATAACAAACATCTAATTATCATTTTATAATTTTTTTCATTACAATGCTACATAGAGAATTTTTTTCATCTACATAGAAATGGAATTGACACTTATTTTAAGTTCATTGTATTTTTGAAGGATTTATATAATTAGGCTTATGTTTAGTATTAGGCCTATGTTTAGTATTAGAAGGAACTATTTTGGTTTGAAAAAGCTATAGATATAGAAGATAGGCTATAAACAAAGTGTTATTTTAATATTAAAATTGCTAAAATTTTTTGGGCTAATATCATATATATATATATAGATATATATAAATTTTTAGTCCAAAATTTCACCCCTAATTTTTCAAAACAATAAAAAATCACATTTCCAAATTACTAAAGTCCTCCAAATTATCAAGATTTTGTTAGAGTTAAGTCTACAACAATAATTTAACTATCATGTAAATAAAACTGGTTTTGCTATAGTTAAGTCTACAACAATAATTAACTATCATCTCAATAAAATTGGTTTCGTGATAAACCGTGCGTCCAATATTGGTATAATTTAACTCTCAAATAAATGTAGACGATTTCATATATCATGCTAGTCTCCACAGAACAGATCTAAGTACTTTCACAATAACCTCTTTTTACATATGAAAAACCTTGTCAAATAGCGCCTCAGCATCCGTATGAGATTATGAATGTGGACACCAAGAACTCTTTAGTCGTCCCTATGAGATTTCTTTCACACATATATAATGATTATTTATAAGAGTATTTTGTGTTTTTATTCAACCGTGTTAAGTTTAAGTTAATATTAGTTTTAAAGTTGGATGGAAGAATTATTTAAGTTGAATTTAATTTTAATGTTAGTTTTAAAGTTGGATGGAGGAATTATTTAAGTTGAATTTAATTTTAATGTTGATGGGAGCACTTATCTAAGGAATGTTGTAATCAAAACATCCCAAAATACAGCTTTAATATGACCTCACCTTCGAAGTGCACATAATTTGTGTTGCATTTATACTAGTCACATATGATAATTCAAGTACGCATAATTGTGTGCATTAAGACTAGCTGTAGATGATAATTCAAGTGCACATAATTGTTTCAAAGATTAAAATTTGAAACACGATGAGCCATTTTGAAACTTATGTGTAAATCGCTCAAAAGATTAAGATGTTAGCTTTATGTGTAAATCTTTTGTTAAAAGATTAAGATTTTGGTTTGAGATGTTAATTAGGATTTGACATTCACGCGTACGTGTTTGATGGGAAGATTAGGATTTTAGATTCCCGCGTAAATCGTTGATTAACATTAAGTTAAAAGATTATCCCATATAACACTCCAACTTTACACGTCAAAACTTGGTGAACTTATTCGTCTGTGCTCTGTACTCTCGACCTAGTATATATGATAATGCGACAAGACATGTTTCTTTACTGGTGTACCCTTCTTTGTTTATATGCTTAGGTACATGATGCGATACATTATTTATATGGTACTATCATACTTTATATATAGCTTTATTTTACACATTATTAACGGTGTGGGACATATATTATAAGGGATGTAGTATTTGGATTTAATTTAGAGAGTATAAGTTATGTTAAATTTTAATATAATAATAAATTATATGTTAATTTGTGATGATATTTGTATGTTTTAATGTTTTTTTCATATGGAGAAAATTTATCATAATTGAGTTGTCAAAAGAGTAGTGAGAGTTATCTCTCGCTGCTATCCACAAATGCATACTAACTTAAAGAAAATTATTGACCCGTTGGTGGTCTGTAAAGGGGTAGGATTTCACTCTCACTAGATGCATGTTTCCTTAAGTCGAAAAAAGACGAACTCTTAGCCAAACAATAATAATTTTAGAGCATACTCTAGACCCAAATGTATGTTAATTATTATTTGATTTGATTTTAATTATGTATATTTATTTTAATTAAAATAAATTAAAATAATCATTAGCGTTAACACATATCATCACAAATTAACATATAATTTATTATTATATTAAAATTAATATAGCTTATACTCTATAAAATAAATCAAAATACTTCATCTCCTTTAATGATATGTACACTTTCTATTATATATATAACATACACATAACATTATAAATTAACCTGAAATTTATTATTATATTAAAATTTAATATAACTTGTTCTCTATAAAATAAATCCAAATAGTACATTTCGTGTACTGATCTATGTCAAGGTATGAGTTGGCACCAAGGCCAACGAGATCCCATGACGGGCCATCCTCACTTGGAGTGGTGAAAAACCAACCTAGAGGTGCGGCGAGAGTGCCCAACCGCGACGAGCGCGCCCACATGGAGAGGCACCCAAGTCAACACAAGGGGCAGCGTGCATGAGTTAAGGGGCGCATGCCCTGGGTGTGCCTGCATGCAGGCAGGCTGTTGGGCATTATTTCAAGCGAGATGTAACAAGCAAAACACGAGGTTGCATCTGCCCACATGACATAGTATAGCAAAGGGCGCATTAGGGAGAGCACCCGCCCATAATAGAGAGCATTTAAGGGAGAACGTGAAAAACACAACATAGAAATAACCTAACTCAATGGACATGTGCCCACAGGCGTACCCACACCAAGGAGGGGCGCACGGGTGCCACAAAGGGCATGATGTAGCATCCAAGGGAAGTGTAACACGGTGGGTAGGACATAGCAGCTGAGGGAAGTTCGTAGTCTAAGTGAAACTGGTTTAGGAAGAAGAAAAGTCTCGTCAGTGTCTCACAGCACCTACGGTGGTTGTAAGGCGCCACAACCTGGGGCTGTGACAGAGGGTATTAGAGCCCATTTTTAAGAAAGTGGGCTTTGATAGAAGTTGGTAACACATATTCCCACTCTGTGAGTAGATGGTATCAAGACCTAGTTTGCGAAGGTGGGCACTTGGAGAAGTTTGGAAGAATTGCGATCAAGGTTGTGAACCTGTTAAGGATTGGGCAGTATGATGGCGAGTTTACAATAGGGTTGTGATAGACTTATGCAACTCATGGAAAGGTTGGGCCACATGAAGGAAGAGAGGTCACATTTGAGAGATGAACTTGATGTTTTGGAAGACAATGTTAGAAGTTAGATTCTTCGACTTGATTGGGTGGGTGGGGAGGTTAAAGTTGTAGTCGTGGTTATGAAGAATAAGTTGTGACGTATGATGAGAAATTTGGTCCAATGGTCAAGTGCGATGTAATTTCTGTGGACATGGTGCTGAAAGAGGAGGAGTTGGATGGGATGATGCCTAGCACTGTTGAACCATATTTGGGCATGTCGTAGGAATTGAAGGAAGAAGTTGACTATGGGGACAAATATGAATAAATAAGGCTTTTGACTTGGCCGATGACAGAGGAAGAACTTGGTGAGATGGAGCTTCCAAAAGTTGGACAAGGCTCGTGGATATCGCAACCATGGAATACTTTCACTTGCAGGGTTAAGGTGCGTTTGCATTTAGTAATGTGATAAATGATTTTGATGTTTGCAAAACTTGTTTGGGAAGTATAAAACCTTAGAGAATAAGGTGTGAATGCATGAGACAAGGGTGGAATGTGATGAGATTGTGCGATGAATGAGTCATGATTAGCTGAATGGAGACTTGGAAAAGTGCCCAACATGACTCATTGAAAATAGAAGGAAGGGCACACCGTAGAGAAATATGACATTATACCTACGTGAGGGGCTGGAATTCATCATTGGATCTTTATGTGGGCCAAGGAGAAGTGTAACGCCACCTCCCATACCTACCCACTTTCACCGACCTATCGGGGTAAACATGAGCTAAGGGTTACTATGACATGACTCAAGCTTCTAAATCAACTTAAGGAAATGGAGTTGAAAAACCAAGACTTTACTGACTTCCCTCAGGTAATACAGGACCCCTAATATCTAAACCACCCTTCCAGGTGCCCAAACCATGATTTAACTTTTCTTTTTTCACTGATATCGACTCCCAGATGCTAGCATAACCTTATCTAAATTTTAAGGTAACCCTCTACTCACATGCATAAGCCTGCAAGGGAGCGACTACAATAATTTTCATTGAGTTTTCTGCGAGTGACTGCAACATCTAAGCCACTTTTTCAGGGCTAGTCTCCAGACCACTGTCGAGAACTTGATATAAATTTTCAGAATGATAAATGAGACAAGGAAAAATCCTCTAACACAAAACTTAATCAAGGACTTGACCTAAACCGGTTTAACCATGACAAACATTTCATTAAACACATGGTGAATATGAAATCTAAAGGTCTTGAATGCACATCTAAACATAGAAATATACAAATTATCTAAGAAAAATCAAGAGGGTCTAATGCCCTCTCACAATAGTTGCAATAACATCTATTAGGTCATGCATTCATTAACCAACCATTTACGTGTAAAAACATGAGAAGAGCCATAACTTGAATCTCTCATAAAACCATGCTTATAACCAGCATATAAAAAGATAAATAACAATGATAGAATAACCATTTAATCCACATGATAAAAATTATAATTACTCATGAACTACAAGGGAAAATATCACTTATCAATCATATGCAAAATCCAACCAAATCAGGGACTTCCATGTACCTACTGACCATATATTGGGTTGATTAGAATATTTATTTCAGCCAATCACCCCATGCCATATTCCAAGCATGAATGTGGGATCTCATGGGATAAATCGATTCTTAAACAACCAAGGGAATCCATAGGTTAAAGCACCTCCACCCTCAACTACCACAATCTCGCCAAAATCGTTAAAGAGATCACAAAACGAAAACAAGCTTGGATGCCTCAAAATTCCTTCACCATCCCTTGAGGAATTTTCTTGTCTCCACCAACCTGTTGAGGGCTTCTCGGAGAAAACCATCTCCACCCCTAACCATTGGGATTTTCTTGAGACCACCTCACCCATATCCAAAAACCTTTCGGCAATCCAAAGCTCAACCAAGAATGAATCCCATCACACCATGGCTATCTATAAATGGAAAGGAAAGGCTGAAACCACTGTCAAACCAGGAAATATCCATACCAAATACAAAAAATGAACCAAATACGCACATACATATACCATGCACGCCAAAACCATCTAGAAAATCATACATGCAACATGTTACCTGCAAGTATTCCCATTAAATCCACTTGATCCAACATTTCCTTTCTTGATCCTTTCTCTCCCTTGCTTTCCTTATCCTTCCTTTGCTTTCTTGCTTGCTTTCTCCTCTTGCTGCTCTTCTCCTATCTAAAACCAATTCGAAAACTAAATTGACAAAAGGCCCCAAATTGATGCTGTGATGCATTTTATTATTGATACCTCTAATTTCTTCAATTTTCCTCTATTTTCCGTTCAATTTCCTCCTCACATGTAACTCATGACCTTTCATCTCACTTTTCTCCTAATTTCCTTTAGTTTCATAAATAAAATGCTAATAAATGCCTATTTTTCATTCCAAATTCATTACTAATGCCTTTGTCAATTTCATTAGTCACAATAAACAAGTGATTCCCACTAGGATGTTTTTCCCGCCATTCAGTTTGGAATACATGTCTCATGACCTTGGTATTATTTTTCATTTATTAACTTTATTACATGAAATTTTAACCCAGTGTTTCTAGAGACCCCTCCCCCTTAGGGGAACACCATCCTCGATGTTTTGTGACACCTATAACCAAAAATATTGTTGAAAACTAGAACATATTTCCCATGGAGCTTTATAACCCAACTTGGTGTAGTATTTACAATGAAAAACCTGCTCAAATAAAAAACCATCATGACAAACATGACAACATGACAACCATACTGCTTATTGGAGATTTATAACACAACTCATTATGATATTTACAATAACAACCATACATAAATATGTACATATATGAAAAACTCATTTTCCTCCACTAGAAAATAATGAAGGATACATAGCCCACATCTAATCATCCATATCCCATGTAGCTTCATCGAGCCCAAAATGCTTCCACTACACTTTAACTTGCTTGATTGTTTGATTCTGGAGCATGAGCGTTTTTTGATGCAATATGCATTGAGGTTCCGACTGGAATTCTCCTTCTCGTTCCACCTACAATGTAGACCAATAAATCACATGATCATGATCATTTACATATATTTAAAAGAGTGAAACATAAAAAAAAACCATGGACTTTCATTGTCAGAGGCAGTAGAAGTTTATAGTCCACTGGTCCAATCTTCTCAAGGATCTCAAAAGGATAACTATATCGAGGTTCCAACTTTGCACATGACCCAATCCTCAAGGAGCTCTTCTTGGGCTTGATGCACAAGTACACATTTTCCCCAACCTGAAACTGCTTGAATGCATTGTGTTGATCTGCATAGCTCTTATTTATATCTTGTGCTCCCTTTAAATTCTTCTTGATGACTTTCATTTCCTATTTCATCTCTACAAACATGTACGGTCCTATCAGTACCTTTTTCAATGGATCACTCTGGCAGATGGAAGTGTTATAACTCAGCCCATAGAGTGCCTCAAACAGAGTCATCCTTAGTGACTCCTAATATGCTTTGTTGTAAGCAAACTCTACCAGTAAAAGATACTCCTCCCACCTCCACTGTTGATGCATAAGATACATCCTCAACATAATATCCAGTATCTTGTTTACCCTCTCTGTCTGTCCATCTGTCTATGGATGATAAGTTGTACTGAAGGCCAAATATATACCTAAACATGCAAACAACTCTTTTTAAAACCTAGAAGTGAAATTAATATATTTATGTGACACAATATTCTTCGATACACTATGCAACCACACCATATCTTTGATCAAGACTTGTGCTACCTCACTAGCTAAATAAGTAGACTTGACCGCTACGAAGTGAGCTACCTTTATCAACCTGTCAACCACAACCATGATGGAATCATGTTGCTTTGATGTCCTTGGTAAACTTGTAATGAAATCCATCGAAATGACCACCCATTTCCACCCGGGCATTAAAATAGGATGTAACAAACTAGTTTGTTTCTAACACTCAAATTTCACCTATTGATAGTACAAACATCTAGAAACGAACTCTACCACTTCTTTCTCCAAATTTGACCAATAGTATAACTTCTTCACAACTGTCAATGTCTTCTAATATCCTAGGTGACCTGAATATGGCTTAACATGAAACTTCGTCAATATAAGCTTGTTGAGATCCCTGACATACAACACATAGATCTAGACCCTAAATCTCACTAATTCATCTATTGTAAGATGATAATCCACATCATGTTCACCTATACCCTGCTGATGTAACATGTGCTTAAGTTTTTCATACCTTTCATCATGCTTCCCTGAGCGTTGGATCCGCTCATGCAAATTTGTCCCATAAGAGCTCATAGCTGCAACATGGTTTACCTGCACTCTCCTACTGAGAGCATCTGCAACTATGTTCTCTTGCCCTTTAATATACCAAATCTCAAATTCAAACTCATTAAGCGTATCGAACCTTCTAGCTTGTCTGACATTCAAATTAGGTTGGTAAAATAGATACCTTAGTCGACTATGATCACTTTGTTGATATTTTTGAGTGTTGGGCTAGGATCATATGTGCTCTAGCTCCCAAACTATGTGGAGGGGCTAGAGTACATGAGATATCCAAGACCCAGAAAGGGACTTCAGAAATTTCATCCTCTTTAAGAGATATTTAATTAATTAATCTTTTTAATTAAGGAACCTAAGTCTAACTTAGGAAAATTAAAAGATTAAAGTTAATTAAATTAAACATGTGATGAAAATGACTTAAGTCACACAGATCAAGATTTATTTTAATCTTAGTTGTCGATTCAAGATTAGATCACGACCATTCGTTTCCCAATGAGAAAATTATAAAGGAAAGGCTTGGGGTCAGTTGGAGAACACACACAGTGGCAGAGCACTGAGACTAAGCTGAAATTATAGGGTGTGGTTTGCTAAGAATTTCAAAAGTGTTTCAACTGCAGTGAAGGGTAGTATTGGCGAAACGGATGATCTGATCCCAGGCCAAGAGTGCAAGAAGAGGCAGAGAAGAATCAGATTGAGAAGCATAGAGGGAGCAACAATTGTGTAGCACAGAGGCGTCAGGAGCTATGCAGAGGCTACGTGGGCCCCGAAAGGGTAGCGCAAAGGAAGCAGGACACCAGCAGGGTTGACGCAGGCCCAACTAGGGAAGCGCAGGGGCAACATAACCTAGTTTGGGGTGACATA
This sequence comes from Pinus albicaulis, assembly GCA_034641835.2. Lineage (NCBI taxonomy): Eukaryota > Viridiplantae > Streptophyta > Pinopsida > Pinales > Pinaceae > Pinus > Pinus albicaulis. The sequence goes on along the minus strand of CM076583.1, from coordinate 1,035,288,865 downwards.
GGCCCTTCCTGAGTAGTGCAGGGGTTGACCTAGGCTAGCAAAGCTGACGCAGAGGGTTTTAGATCAGTGCTGGGGCTTCTGAAGATTGAAAAGGGTTGTGTTCTATAAATCTTGTTTGAGGGTGTGAATCAGTTAGTTTTTCTGTCTCCAGAACAGAGGAATTGTTGCATATTGTTTATTTCTCTATTGGTTTACCCAATAAGGTGCCCATATTTGTTGTACTTAGAATCTACTTAATAATAAAACCCTCCAGTAGCTAGAAAAATGTTTTTTCCGCATTAGGTTTTTTCGAGGAAAATTGTCCAGAAAATCCTGTGTGTCACTTTGTCATTGTGCATGTATTCAATTTTAGATCTGTATGTGAGTATACTATTAATATATTTACTTCCATCTTAATGTCGAATATTTCATATTAATAACTTGTCTAAGTAGGAGAAGTAAATCAAGATTTAACAGTAGGGTTTTTGCATAAGTAATATTCAGAATTTTTCACATGGTATCAGAGTGATTGCAGATATAGCCTGGATCACCAGCAAGAAGACTGAAGAATCCTTGCTACAGAAAGAAGTAGCAACCACATAAATCCGGACTAGAGAGGGTATCGTAACAGTAGAATGAAGAAGGGCCATGCAGAGGCTAGAGTGACATTGTCTCTACGTAAGCCCACGTACTTATTGCGCAGAGGCATCACAAAAGTTGTCTTGAGACTGTCTTCTCACGCAGAGGCCAGCTAGGGTGACACAGTCGTGAAGTTGTTTGCTGATTTAGAGTGTCGGAAGTCGTGCTGTAGACCTTCCGTAGTTGTTGGTGGGGTTAAATTTCTATTGGTGTGGAATTTAGCCTAAGAAAAGTTGACAAATATCAGGAGGAGAATAACTTCTCAGAATATTTCTAGCTAAGGAAGTCTGAAAATCGATCAGAGGATCGAAGAGAGCTGATTCGTTTTTTATTTGGTAGACTTCCAAGAGAGAGTGTCAGTTGCCAGAGGGAGCAGAGGGTGCCTATTTCACCAAGGACCCTGGATCCAAGTCTCTAGTATAGAGAGGAGGATTTGTTCCGACATATTTTTTGAGCAGATGGCACCTAATGGAATATGTGATCAGGATAGGTTGGAAGTTCTGTCCAACTTTTCAATCTGTAAGGCCAGAATCTTGATAGTCATGGAGACATATAGTCTGAGGGAGCATGCAGATAAAGTCCTGACCATGCCGACCGATGCGAATCTCCTGGAGAAGCATGAAGAAGCAGTGGAACATGCCAAGTGCTTCATAATGGACGAGGTCAAAGATCATGTGGTTCCACACATAACCAAGAAGAAAGTGGCTTATGAGATGTGGGTAGCTCTAACCAGATTATATGAACAAAGATATGTCCAGAGGAAGATTATTTTGGATAACAAGCTGAGGTTATTCATGATGGCCAAGGGGGAGGAGATCGATCCTTTTCTGTCCAAACTACAAGCGATCAAGGATCAGCTGAATGGCATGGGGGTGATGGTAGAGGATGATGTCATGGTGAGGACTACTCTCAATGCGGTCATAGAGGATTGGAAAACTTTTATCCAAAGTCTCTTGGGCAGATCAGACCTTCCCAACTGGGACAAATGAGGGCGATCCTCCAAAATGAAGAAATATGTCGAATCACGAAGACACAGTACAACATTGGGTCGAGTAAAGTGAAGAAGGAAGAAGAGGAAGATGTATCCTTGGCATCAAAGAGGCAACAAGGGAGAAAGAAGTCGGATCTATCAAAGATTAAGTGTTTCTAGTGCGGTGAACTAGAACATTTCACCAGCAATTGTTCTAAGAACAAGAAGGACAAGGAAGCTTCTAGCTCCAAGGCTGTTGTGGCGGACGATGGTTCCGAAGATGAAGTAGCCATGAGCGCTCATGAACCATGAAAGTGGGGCAACATGGATCTGTAGAGCAACTACAAAATGGTGGCGGGATCCTTGAGTAGCCCAACTCTTTGATCACATCCCAGGTATCAGAGCAGTGGAGGGGACTTCAGCATAGAAGAAACACAGAGGAGGTCTGCTTACACAGTGCAAAGCTGCAGCAATGCAAAATCCTCCAGATAATAGCACGGAGTAGCAGCCTATGGAGCTTCAGTGATGAGATGAAACCCCAATTACTTTTCTGTGAAATATTGGGAAATATTTTTCAGTTGTTTCTCTCAAAAACTGAGTTGCAGTGTAGCAGTTGGTAGCACGATGCAACAGATTGAGATGGAGCTGAAGTATAGATGTGGCTGTGGCGGTTGAAGCGTTATGGGCAGCAGTACATGAGAGCAGCAGCAACACAGTGAAGGGTAGCATGCCAAGCATCAACGCAGAGACCCACACCAGAGATCAGTGCAGAACTTCATGGTGAAGTGTTGTGCTAGAGCACATTCCTCGCTAAGAGGGACTGTTGGGGTAACATCGGATGTGCTCTAGCTCCCAAAATTTGTGGAGGGATTACAGTACATGATATCTCCAAGACCGAGAAAGGGATTTGAGAAATTTCATCCTGTTTAAGAGATATTTAATTAATTAATCTTTTTAATTAAGGACCCTAAGTCTAACTTAGGAAAATTAAAAGATTAAAGTTAATTAAATTAAACATGTGATGAAAATGACTTAATTCAAATAGATCAAGCTTTCTTTTAATCTCAGCTATCAATTGAAGATTAGATCACAGTCGTTGGTCTCCCAACGAGAAAAGTATAAAGGAAATACTTGGGGTCAGTTGGAAAACGCACATAGTGGAAAAGCACTGAGACTAAGTTGAAATTCTAGGGTGTTGTTTTCTATGAATTTCAAAAGTGTTTCAGCTACAACAAGGGGTAGTATTCGCAGGATGGATTATCTGATCCCAGACCAAGAGTGAAACAAGAGGGAAAGAAGTAGCAGACTAAGCAACAACTACGTATCGTAGAGGCTTCAGGTGCTACGCAGAGGCTACGTAGGCCCAGAAAGGGTAGCACAGAGGTAGCAGGAGGCCAGCAGGGCTGACGCATGCCCAACCACGGTATCACATGGGAAACGTAACCCAGTTTGGGTGACGCAAGCCCTTCCTGAGAAGCGTAGGCGCTGACATAGGCTAGCAGATTTGGCGCGGAGGGCTTCAGAGAAGCACTGGGGTTTCTGGGGACTGAAAAGGGTTGAGTTCTGTAAATCTCGTTTGAGGGTGTGAATGAGTAAGTTTTTCTATCTCCAGAATAGAGGTATTGCTGCAGATTGTTTATTTCTCTGTCAGGTTAACTAGTAGGGTGCCCAAATTTGTTGTACTTAGACTCTACTTAACAATAAAACCCTCCATTAGCTAGAAGGTCGGTTTCTCGCATTGGGTTTTTCTGGGGACAATTGTCCAGAAAATCTTGTGCATCACTTTGTCATTGTCCATGTATTCAGTTTAGATCTGTATGTGTGTATATTGTTAATGTATTTACTTTGATGTTAATGCTGAATATTTCAAATTAATAACTTGTCTAAGTAGGAGAAGTAAATCAAGATTTAATAGTATGGCTTCTGCATAGGTAATATTCAAAAATTTTCACACACTCATCAACACAAACCTCTTACCAAGAAGATAGTGCACCCACATCTTCACATTACAAAATTAAACTATAAAAATTATAAAACATTGAAATAGAAATTCATAATAATGTTATTATAATTTAAAATATATATATATATAGATTCATTTTAAGTCTAAATTTACTGATACTTTGGATCGATAAAATCTGTTGAGTTGTAAATCTTTCTTCAAGTTGTACTAAAGAGGTAAATATTTTTTTAGGATTTACAGTAAAAAAAAGTTCACATATTGAAAAATTTAATCCTATATAAACTTGATAAACCTAAAGTGAAAATGAATCTATGATAATATATATAATAATCATAAATAACCCAACATTATTCTATATTATAAACATATATTATGAATGCTAATTTTAATTTAATTTTATTGTATATATTATAAGTATTACTCATAGTCTAATTTTATTGCACTTGAGTTCTAACCATTAAGGATAAATAGAAGCTCAAATTTTAATAAAAATATTTGATTTTTAAAATATAAATTATACTAAAGAAATAAAAAATTGATGGAAATTGTGAATGGGGATTCAACTATGATATATCTCTCATATAAACAAAACATGTGGGATTCAAACAAAATAGAAATGAATGAACTGATGAAGGGGAATTCAACTATGTTATCTCTTGGTTATCAAACAATACCAATAATAATCTAGTCGATGAAGTGATTTCAGAGATGGTCTTAATTTATCCTCTCTATTTACATAGAGATTTGATGACAAAACTTTACCATAAAAAACATCGAATTGAATTACCAATTGCTACTTGATTCCATTCCAAGGCTACAATGACCAGGGCTCAGCAAAATCAATCCAGTCTCTATATATTTTTGGAAACCCATTGATGAACCTTTGAATATTTTCTTTATCATCCTTGAGGTAAGGCACATACCTCAACATCTCCAGGAACCTATTAGTATACCCATCATCTATCATAGATCCCATCTACAACTCATAAAACTCCTTAGATGTGTCATCATAATATCTCCCAGATGGGTACTTATTATTAAAGATTATCTTAAACTCATCCCAAATCAACTCTTCTTCTTATATTCCCTTGAAATTCTTCACATATTCCCACCAAATATCTGCTTTATATTTAAGGTTGAAGGTAGTTATTTTGGCTTGAATATTCTCTGAATAGTTAAGAAATCTAAATAAATTCTTCATTTCCAACAACCATGCGTATGCATCTTTTGAATTCCTCATCAATCCATCAAATGTAGGAGGATTGACTTTCCTCAAATCCTCTGGCAAGTACTCACTCCACATATAAGGATGATGATAGTGATTATGGTGATGACATCTCCTGGATGAAGAACTAGAATGATATCCATACATACCAGTCCTCTTGTTAGGTGTATCCAATGATCTTCCACCTTCGACTGTGTCCCCTATGTCCAACCTATATCCTAACCGAGACGGGCTACCATATGCCCCATTAATATTCTCTTTCTATTCTTGACTAATACTCAACCATCCCTGTCTATGCAATTCTAACAAACTATGAAGGATAACTACATTGACCTTTGTCTTCTTTTCCTGAGCCCTTGCAAGCATTTCCTGAGCCTCAACCAACCTGTCATTATTTCCCTTGCAACTTCTCATCTATGCTCTCAAACTCCTCAATGTATTTGTTATACCAGAAGAATACTCATCTCCTTATTTCCCAACTAATATATAGGGAGATTCACGTGAACTGTAGTCCACAATTGTTCTCGTCATCTTTGATTCTCCTCTTCTTGAAAGCATGCCATGTCAGATAAACCAAATAGATACCATAACCAAAATCAAATATCAATGACATTCAGGGGAGACTTATCTCATATGAAAAATCAATACAGATTATCATAATACATTTATAATCATAATCATATCAATATTCCAACATCATGCATGACCATACCAACTAAATACCATGACCTCATGCATGACAACAATAACCGTGAAAATGACTAAAAAAATGTGTCTAACCCATCATGTCCAAGTGCTTAAACCACACTCTGATACCAATTTGTAACACCACGTCCCATATCTACCCACTCTCATGGGCCTGTCGGGGTAAACATGAGCTGAGGGCTACTATGACATGAATCAAACTCCTAGATCACCTTAAGGAAATGGAGTTGACAAACCAAGACTTTACTTACTTCCCTCAGTTGCTACAAGACCCCCAAGAGCTAAACCACCCTTCTAGGTGCCCAAACCTTGGGTTGAATTTCTTTTTCACCGATCTATACTCACAGACGTTGGAATACAATTACTTGAATTTGATTGTAACCCTCTAGTCGCATGCCTAAGCCTGTAAGGGAGGGACTATAGTATTTTTCATCTGTTTTTGTGCCAACAACCATGATATCTAAGCCACTTTTTCAGGGCTAGTCTCCAAACCATTGAAAAATACTTGATAGAAATTTTTAGAATGATAAATGACACAAGGAAAAAGCCTTTAACAAAAAACTTAATCAAGGAATTGACCTAACCCAGTCTTAACATGACAGTCATTTCATAAAACACGTGGTGAATATGAAATATATAGGTCATGAATGCATATCTAAACATAAAGATATGAAAATTATCTGAAAAACATAAATAATGTCTAATTACCTCTCATAGTAGCTAAAATAACATCTATTAGGTCATGCATTCATTAACCATTCATTTACAAGTAAAAGCATGATAAGATCCATAACTTGAATCCGTCATAAAACGATGTTTATAACCATCATATAAAAAGATAAATAACAATGATAGAAGAGACATTAAATCCACATAATAACAAGTCTAATTACTCTTGAGTTACAAGGGAAGAGAGCTTGTATCAATCATATGAAAAATCCAATCAAGTCAGTGACTTTCACATACCACCCGACCAAATATTGGGCTAAACCAATTCTTTCTTTCAACCAATCATCCCCGTGCCATATTCTAAGAATGAATGTGGGATCTCATGTGATAAAATAATGCATAAAAAACCAAGGGAATCCAAAGGTTAAACCACCTCCACCCTCAACTACCATGATATCGCTAAAACTGGTCAATAGATCACAAAACCAAAACAAGATTGAATGCCTCAAAGTTCCTTCACCATCCCTTGAGTAATTTTCTTGTATCCACCACCTGTTGAGGGCAGCTTGGAGAAATCCATCTCCACCCCCAACCCTTGGGATTTTCCTGAGACCACCTCACCCAGATCCAAAAACCTTCTAGCAATCCAAGGGTTAACCAAGAATTAATCACATCACACCATGGTTATCCAGAAATGGAAAGGAAAGCATGAAACCATTGTTAGAGGAGGAAACAACCATGGAAAGGACAAAAAATGAACCAAACACACACATGAATATACCATGCATTCCAAAACCACCTAGGAATTCATACATGCAACCTATTACCTGCAAGTATTCCCGTTGAAGCTGCTTGATCCAACATTGCCTTGCTTGATCCTTACATTCCCTTGATTTCATTTTCCTTCTTTTTCTTTCTTGCTTGTTTTTTCCTCTTGGTGCTCTTCTCCTCTCTAAAACAAATTTAAAAACTAATCTCACAAAAAGGACCCAAACTGCTTCTCTGATGCTTTTTTATTATTAGTTCCTCTAATTTCTTCATTTTCCCTCTATTTTCCATTCAATTTCGTCGTCACATTCAACTTGTGACCTTTCATCTCCCTTTTCTCCTATTTCATTTATTTTGATAAATAAAATTCCAATAAATGACTCTTTTCCTTTCCAAATCCTTTGCCAATTTTCTTAGCCATAATAAAAAAAAAGTGATCGCCACTAGCATGTTTTTCCCAACATTCATCTTAGAATACATGTCCCATGACCTTGGTCTTATTTTTCCTTTAAAAACTTGATTACATGAAATTTTAACCTGAGGCTATGATAATAAGCATTTTCCAAACCTTTAGTGGGGGAAGCTATCATGATGGAAGAGACGTACGATAGCGATATGAAGGTAGGGTGACCAAGGCAACTAGCCTGGCGGAAGGCAAGGATGCAATGACTAAAGTTTAATGGATCTGATGAAGTCGATGAGTTGGGAAACTGAAGTTGTGTGCATCACGTTAAATAATATGGGCATGAAAAACTTCATACAGGGGCATCAAGGAAGGACACTTAAGAGCATGTCGCATATGGGCATCAAATAGAAGTTTTAAGCGATGATGTTGTGTAGAATGGACTTGTCGACGCCATATGAATATATTTTGCAGATGGATCGATGAGGATGTTTAGTTCATTCAAAAAGGCCATGGCCATTTTTGAAGGAAGACATGGGCAATATATGGGAGTATTCATGCGGCAAATGTAGGGGAAAATTGCGACAAGATTTGTGATTAAGTAAAGTGTGCTTTCATGAAGTGTTAGATGAATATGGTTCATAGGAGCTCATGATGAATTGGACGAAGTTTCAGTTGATGAAGACTTCGTGCGATGGTTACCTTAGAGTATCTGGTTCGTTGAGGAGGTGAGGTTAGTTTTAACTTAACTTTGATGTGGTATGGGACACATAACTTAGGCACGATATGGGATGTTTTTGTGAGGAGAAACTTGATGAAGGAGTTAGGAGCAAGATGCCTTGGGTTTGGATGGTGGTTGCAACAACCAAGATACATTGGTTGGAGCACTTAGGCATGGGTTTATTTCGATGAGAATTAATTGTTTTGATGGACATGGAGGTTTTTTGTATTTGACCATGGGCATCACATAAATGAGATGATGAGGAAAGTGCACACTTTCCCCTTTAACAATGTTTAGGAGCAGCGTGTTGCAGATGAGATGGATTTTTCTTCATGAACCTAGATATGGCACGATGGTTGAGCATTGGTTGAAGGATTGATGCATGTAGATGGGAAGAGTTTTTTATCAAAGCTAAAGATGTGAAGAATAATTGTAGAAACAACTGATGATAGCATGATGAGGTGCATTCTCGTGAGTTGAACAGAATGGTTAGATTGGATGCCCAACAAGTTCAAGTCATGGGGTCCAAAAATTTTCTGAGATATGTTGGAGGGTAGTTGGAGTATGGCAACATCAGTTCACATGATAACGATTTGTGATGGGTTGGCACGATATGAGTTGCAACTAACGTATTGCACCCAAGTTGGAGGGAACAACCTTCCATTAGATGGGGCAATGTGGAGGATTGTGACTAGCTATGGATGAGGACTATAATATTGAGGAGTCTTACCCACAGAGAGTCATGAGCCTTGATGAGAGTCTGTGATTAGGGAAAGGAGTCTGTGCAACAAGGATGACTAACGTTGGAGCTAGTGACACTTTGAGACAGTTGGTCTTAGAGATAGAGTTTTCTAAGATGGTGTTCTTGAGGATGAGAACCTTTTTGAGGTGAGGTAGGATATCAGGTTTCGAGTTGGCACCAAGCCCAATGGGCGCCCATGATGGGCCATGCTCACTTGGAGTGCTAAAAAACCAACTTGGAGGTGTGAGGAGCATGCTCACATGGAGAGGATCCAAATTTGGAATAAGGGGCAATGTGCACGAGTTTAGGGCACATTCCCGCATAATGGAAATATGTCAGGCGATATTTAGCAGGCATGACATGAGGGCGCACCTGCCCACACAATGTCGTATAGCAAAGGGCACATGAGGGAGAGCACCCATCCATAGCGAAGAGCATGCAAGGGAGAACACACACATCACAATGTAGTGATAACCTAACTCGATGGACCTATGCCCATAGACATGCCCAAACCAAGGAGGGGCGCCTAGGCATAGCAACGGGTAGGGAATAGTGACTAAGGGAATTGCGACACGATGGGCAGGACATAACGACTAAGCGAAGTGCGACGCGGTAGGTGAGCAAGCGAGAAGCACAATGTGGAGTGTACGACATCGAAGCAACAAGAGGAGGTAGCGTGGAGCACACAACAGGCATAGTACCCAAGCAGGTGTGCTCCCGCCCAACTAAGGGGCACCCGCCCACCCATAGGCATGTTGGCACAGGGGCACACTCACCCATGAACGGGCACCCGTTCAAGTTGATAGGTCACCTCCATGATGGAAGGGGTGTTGAACCAAGTAATTAGAAAATGTTGAACACATATATATTCGAGAGAAGGAATTCGACCAAAGAGGCATCTAAGCAATCACAGAACAAGTTGCATAGACAAGTTTGCGATATTGTAGAGTTAGACAAGTTTGTGATATCGTAGGTTGTACAAGTTTGTGATATCACAAAAAATCAAGGTGGTCGCACATCACAAAAGGACACCACAAAGGAGGGTGAAGGCAAGGTGGGGGTCGCCTAACAAGCCAAAAAACTTGGGAAGCTTTGTTGGTTCTGTTTTGGGGCCAATAACTTGGGGTTTTTGAGCAGGTCGAAAGTGCAGGGCACGAGTGCATGACTTTTAAGATTTGGGTGGATGCGTTTGCTGGTTTAGGCCAGGAAGCTTCCACACCTTTATATTTCTAAAATATTGCTGTAAATTATTTGAAGAAGTTAATAAAATCATGGGCGAACTACTTTGGGGAGTTGTCCCCTCCCATCGCAGAATTGTGTTCATTGTTATATTTGTGATATCAAACTTATGTCAAATTATTGTGGAATTGTATAATTAAAAAAAAGTAATTGAATGAAGTTTATTTTTGTTGCATAACTGAATGTAAAGAACACTTGAATGAAAATTTGACGAAGTGTTGAAGTGTTAGGCGTAGTCTGGATGAATGTAGTTTAAGGAGAAGTGATATCTCGTCGGTGTCCCAGAACACCCAAGACGGTCATAAGGTGCCACAACGTAGAGTCGTGACAATATGTAAAACGATTGAGAAAGTGATATATATATATATATATATATATATATATATATATATATATATATATATATATATAGATATATATATATATATATATATATATATATATATATATATATATATGAATTTAAATATTGTTTTTTTATTAAAAAATGATCATTTTTATTATAAAATTTAGAAATTATTATTTTTTGAAAAAAAATATATATTTTTAATAATATTTATTAAAATTAATTTTAATAATTATAATTTTTAAATATTATATATATATATATATATATATAGATATATATATATATAAATAATTAATACAAATTTCAATTGGTTATCGCGAGTCCCTCCTTTTAAAAAAATCCAAAAGACCATCTATTGTGTGAGGTGCTCTCTATTGATTTCCTCACATACTTTGTTAATAGGTTTTGCAATGGATTTCGGATTTATGTTTTTTTTTTTTCAAGATTTGAGTGAAAAAAATAATTAAATAATTATAATTTTTTTATATGAGAAGTTGAATAATTGATTTTGAATATTAAAATATATTTATAAATATAAAAATAAATGATTTATAAATTTGAATTTTTTAATTAATTAAATGAAATGTTACGATTTTCTAAAATAGTAATAAAATGATAAAATAATTATTTGACTATTTTAAAATTTAAAATTTAATTATTTGACATTTTAAATATATATATGCACCACATTCAGTAACATGTTTGTTATAGATATTATTTATTATCAATATTAATTTTGATTTCATATAAATATGTGTAAAGTTAACTAAAATTTGAAATAAATTAAAATTTAAATGACATATTTTTAATTGTTAGATTAAGATTATTATGTTTTATTTATTCATTTTTATATTTTTTTAGTTGGTTGGTTTACCAATAAATTAGGAGACTAACCTATAACTTGGTAAATGGTGATCTAAAGACATCTAAAGTATGAAAAACATATGGCGATCCCATCAAACTTATACTGCACAAATCGATACTTATGGCTAGATTTGTGTCCACCCAATCTTAAATCGTTGATGGTCGCCTCTTGCTCTACACTCCATAAAGCTCAATATTATTACTAGCACAACCACATTAATAAATGTGGTTGATTTACGCTGATAAGCATATATCAGTCACATGCACAACAATATTATTAAATGTGGTTGAGATACGCTGATAAGCATAAATGGATATGCATTTAATATTAACTTTAATATTGATTTATAGTATTATTATAATACATATTATTAATATTGACATATATTATTATAATACATATTATTAATATTGATAATTATTATTATTATTCAACCCTGGCCATTTATGGTTTACCATGATTGACCATGGTTGAACATGATTCATTTTATAAAACACAGTTGACCATGGTTCACCTTGGTTGACCATAATTTTCCTTGGTTGACCATGATTCATATTATAAACCCATGGGAATAATATTAAAACCAAAGGTATAATAAACCCAATGGATTAATACTAAAACACCAAGTGATTATGAACCCAAAGGAATAATATTAAATGCAAGGGATTAATATTTTATACCCAAGTTACATAAACCCTAAGATAAGTAATATAAACCCTAAAATGAGCATGGTTGACCATGGTTGATTTTCATATTGATACAATCCTTGTCATAATGCGATGCTGGACTATGGTTGGCAATGCTAAACCTTGCTTGATTTTCAGATGGAGAAAATATTTATCACAATGCGACGCTGGACTATGTTTGAACATGGTTTATTTTAATATTGAGACAATCTTTCTCACAACGCAACATAAGACTATGGTTGACCATGTTTGGCCATGGTTGTCCGGGCTTGATTTAATAAAACATGGTTGACCATGGTACACCATGGATGACTATGATTGACCATGATTGATATTATAAATCGAATAATAAAACAAATAGATTAATACTAAAAACCCTATGTATTATACACCCAAGGGAATAATAATAAACCGAACGAAAAACTATTTAACCCTAAAAATTTCAACCTTTAGATTAATAAACCCAAGAAATTGATATTAAAAACCCGAGAAAATAATAAACCCAAGGGAATAATGTCAAACCCTAGGAGTATGAACCCCTAGATTAATAAATTGAACAAACTAATATTATAAACAAAAGGTAACAATAAATCCAAGTGATTAATACTATGACCCCAATGGATTATGAACACAAGGTATTAATATTATAAAACCAACATATATAAACCCTAAGATAAATATCATAAACTCTAAAACATGGTTAACCATGGTTAATTTTCATATTGACACAATCCTTATGACATTGTGTCATTGCACTATGGTTTACCATGCTAAACCATCAGTGGTGCTCATATGGAGACAATGTTTGTCGCAATGCAATGTTCGAACATGATACACCATGGTTTATTTTCATATCAACACAATCTTTGTCAAAATGAGACGTTGGACCATGGTTGACCATGATTCATTTTATAAAACATGGTTGACCATGGTTCCGTTTGGTTTACCAAGATTGACCTTGGTTTTCCATGGCTGGCCATGCTTGAGCATGATTGATATTATAAACCCAATGGATTAGTAGTAAAAACCCAATAGATTATAAACCCGACCGAATAATATTAAACCCAAGTGAATAATATTGAACCCTTAGAATTTGAACCCTTATATTAATAAACCCAATGAATTTATATTTAAAAACCCAAGGGAATAATATTAAACCCCAGGAATATGAACCCCTACATTAGCAATCTGAAGGGATTGATATTATAAAACAAAGGGATAAATACTAAAAACCTAAGGAATTAAGAGCCCAAGGGAATCATATTAAACACACGTGATTACTATTATAAACCCAAGGTATTTAAACCATAAGATAAATATTATAAACCCTAAAATAAACATGGTTGACCATGGTTGATTTTCATATAGACAATCATTGTCACAATGCGATGTTCAACCATGTTAGACTATCATTTATTTTTATATGGAGCCAATCTTTGTTATAATGCAACATAGAATTATGCTTGACCATGCTCAGCCATAGTTGAACCCTTAGATTGATAAACCCAAGGGATTGATACTAAAAAATAAAGGGACCAATATTAAAACCCCAAGGGATTATTAACACAAGGGAATAATATTATAAACCCCATTAATCCATATCTTCATAATATATTAAAACAACTATCACATGCAAAATGTAATCTTAGACATATCTATCCTGAAGGAACCTGATTCTGAGATCTGTAATGCATTGTAACTTCCTGAAGCATACATATTGGACTGTTTTAATCACTGTTAAATTACTAATATCGTACACATAAATTATCAATCCAGGGACATATTTTATTTCAATTGAAGTTTCACTGTCAGTGTCGATACATCATACTAGAAGCATGAATAAAACAAGAAGGAATCGTTGCTGAACCAATCGCTGAAAATTAACACTCATGTAGAAATAAAACAAGGATCTACAAGAATGTAATCACACTTCAGATAAACCAGTATCTAGCGCACCACATGATAACTACACCAGCTGGTATTTCTAATTGAATCTGTGTAACAACATAATAAATACTTGAAACTGAAGGAATCTACTTAAACCAACACAAGAGCACTAGCACTCCACAGATACGGAGAAGAAAATATGAGATATACTACAACTACTTTATCACTGCAGTCCCTACTAAAGAGGAGGGCCCTTCCTCCCTAATAGGGCATAGGAGAAGATGAAAACTAAAAAAGAATTAAATCTGTCAAGACATGTAACAACAACAATATGATATTATGTATTATGGTGATAAAAATTACAAAGTCAAAATGGCGATATTGTTCTATGCTAACCCCCTGACCTTAAAGGTCCGAGTGCTTATATAAAAGTTACATGTCCAGAAAATGAGGAACAGATCAGTCATGAGAATTTTACAATTCTCATGCTGATCAAGATAAAGTAAATATAGTTACAACTGATTCCCTCAATAAGAGTCTTGACTGAGAAAATATTGATTTCAATCAAAACTGCCTAAAGTTTTTATTCTAAATGATAATATATGATGACTCCTATAGATGTCATTGGAATGCGACAGTTGTAGCGTAACAACTTTTGAAGACAGGTCAACATCCAGAAGTTGATAGTATGCAATCAACAACGTGACTGTAACAATATTCTGTAACAACGTCGTGGTGTAACAGTAGAGGTCATGTTAGCGGAGGTGTTGACTCTTCATGGGGTAGCAACTCCATGTAACAACAAAATGTAACAACATGCTCCCAACTGGTTCTATGTGCCTGCACATTCTGGGTCCCTTGTGCTTAAAGTGATATTTGAAAGAGTAGAAAAAAGACCAAAGAACTTCCTCCAATATTCATCCTAGTTATCCACAAAAAGGAAAAAATACATCATAATAATAATGAGAAAAACAAGATAATGAAACACGGTAAAGTTGCAATATTTTACGATAAGGGAAAAGAAAAAGGAAAAAGTAGTCCCAAATTTGGAGGTCAAAAAGGTAGAAATGAGGGAAGAAAACGTAGGGAATGAGTACAAAAATGACACCCAACATATCCCCCTAGCTAAAGTACTTGCATGTCCTCATGAAAAAATCTCATATTCCTCGATAATATCTCATGTGTAGATCAGTGAAGTCATAAGCGCCGGATGTGTGTTCATTTGGAAACCTGTACCCCTGAGTAGCCAGCAACAATCTTGGCGAGGACTCTTCTCCGTAATTTCTTAGCGCATAGTGTTCCCGGTATTCCTCTACTAGCAGCCATATCAAATTAAATTTAAATTCCAGTCCAATCCAAGAAGTGCTGAGGGACTTTATTACCTGGGTGTATGTCGGTACATGTGTAACAATAACTACGAAATTTTGAAATGCAAAATGATCTCCTTCTAGAAACCAAGCACTACTAGCTTCAATGCACTTGAGGCATCCTTTCAGTGCTTGGCTCTTCATCTGTGTAAACTGGTTAAGGAATAAATCCACAATTCTTCTCCTATAGGCAGTAGTTGTTTCCCTTACCTCAGGAGTACTTAAAATATTTCTAAATTCCCGCCTTAGTTTAGTGGCCCTTCTTGGTTTAGATCGAATCCATAACATTGTCTTCTCTTAATTTGTGTCCATTTATTTTGTGGATAGATGCCACTCGATTTGATTTCTCGTAAATGAGACGAAAGCACATAACTGAAAGTATCCCATATACGAGAATACAGTTTCTACTATCTACATACTAGCGTGCTCACAAATAATGTTATGCAAAAACAACTCGCACAACAAGCTCTGTTCATCAAAATCAGAAACGTGAAAAACATATGAAAAGGTGCAGGTAGAAATACCCACATATGGCCTGTATTCCATAATGGATTTTAAATGAAACAAATAGTAAATTTCCCATAGAAAAATAGGGTAGGTTGGAGAAGGTCGCCTGCACCCCAACAAGTTGAGGGAAAGATCATGAAGCTTTCGTTTATCATTAGTTAAATCCTAAACCTACTACTGTAACTACAACAACTGTTCCTTTTGTTTCTTTGCATCTTCCTTCTGCTTCCATTCCTCACAACTTCTCTTCAATTCTTCCTTTGTCCATTTCTCTTGTAGGGTACTAAATTTATTCTGATATTATTTCAGTGAGATCATTCCCTCCTGTAGGGAAAGTGCCTCCTGTTTCCATTTTTGGAACTCAGAGATTAGTAAAATCTTCTCAGAACTCCATGCCACAGCGGGAGCCGGTGTTCCACTACATGACAACCTCTCTAGGGTGGGACTGCCCCACCTAAGATGCTGGTTCTTGTGTAAGAGCAAAGTTGTAGGTGGGTTCTTATCTAACAGTCTTCCTCATTTTTCCTTGGTCAGCCTCTGTATCCACGGCTGGTTCCTCTGTAATAGCAGTGGCCAATACAGGTTCTTGTGTGTCGGCTTCCAGGTCGATTAATGTGGGAGGCTCTGATTTAACTACTACTTATTTTGTAACATCAGTATATTTAGCAAGTTCTTATGGAGTAGCCTCCCCAAGTTCTGTTTTAGTCTACCTTGAGTAGGTGCTTACCCGACAAACTCTATACCCTGCTGCTGCTAACTCTTGGGAACATGCCACACATACAGATCCTATATTTTTATCCCCACCATATTTCTTGACAACTTCTGCTAGGGTATCTAGCACTGAGGCTTCCAATTTCCTAGCTTCAAATAATCTCTTATTTAACTGTTCATTTTATTTCTTTAAATTTTCAATTTCTGAAAGTAGAGTATGAGTTTTGTTCCTACTTGGCGAGGATGGTTCTTATTATTATTCTTCTTATTCCAACTCTTTTGCCTTCTCCATCTTCTCAGCTGTTGGCAATGGTTCCGTTCACATAATAACTTTCACCCTTTGTTTTGGTTGTTTGTCTCCAGTCGGCTTATCAATGGGCCTTTTCTCAATTCTAGCCTCGGTGGACCAGGTTTGGACTCCAGCCTCTTCATGACTTTTTCCCAAAGTCTTAGGTTGTTTCCCTCAACTCATCCTGGGTCTTTTCTGTTTGAAATCTTACCAAATCTTTCCTTGTTGGTTTAAGGCATCCAACACAATCAGTTTGATAAGACCATGGTTGGTAACACAAGCTTCGAGATGTGTTTCCGTTTTGACTACTGCAACCATATGCTTGATATTTCCCAGCAGGAAATATGGAAGATTTATCTTCTGCTCGTGCCGAAGATGGTTCAATAAAGGAAAGTGATAATTGAAGACAATTGTAGACCTTCCCTCATAGGTAATGTACTTTATCAAATTCAGGGAAACATCTTCCCAAGGTTGGGGAAGTGATAGTATATCAACCCATCTTCCTTTCTTCTCCAAATTTTCCTCTTCTACAAGGAAATACTCCTTCAGAGAAGGATCATTAACCTTAATGTTAACCATATTCTGCCTTCAACCCAAAATTTGGTTACTCGGGAAACAAATTTTTCTGTAACTTCGATCCACAGATCCCTGAATTGGGTTTAATGGTCATTCAAATTCCTGGCGAATTCCATCACAATTATTTCATCTGAGCCTTCAACCTATGAAATTACTTGAGCCACCCAGTATCCCTAAATATATGATATGCTTATGGACAACTCTGTAAAGCTTCAATGGAATTTGGCTCACGTCTCACTGCTGATCCTCCCATATTTGTTGTTAACCTTAATTAATCCTTAAGCTCGACCAACCAGAATATCAATGCGCTACCTGCTATCTTCCAACAAGCTGATCTGCTATCTTGGATTTAGAATTTTGACTAAGGGTGCAAGAACTTTCGGCTGAGGGAGATGACGAAATGTCATGGAAAGAGGTGAAAAGATTTTAAATCATTGTTTCGTACTCGCACATACCTTCTATTAATGTCCAATTATGGAAAGTGACGTGCTTCAAGTATGAATCCCCTTTTCGAAAATATCTATTCATGATTGGTTGTCATAGTATTCAATTTGATGCATGCATGATTAATGGCAGATTTAAGGCTAACAGATTTCTTGTAATCATGACAAGATTTACCCCCCCCAGTTTTAATGATGACAGCAGTCCACAACCATCAAAATGATTGTTATTAATCTTGCCATAATCATTGAATTATTAGAGGATGGTGATGTTACCTTTTCGATGACATACGTAAGAAGACGTGAAGTAGGAAATTGATATAATGGCGCGATTTCTCCAGCGGTCGTGGCAGTCTCCTTTAAATGTCGTAATAATTGCTGCATGTCAGGATGACAACCAAGATTCAAAAAATTGTTCATGGTTTTCAGTTGTTACATATGTAATAGCCAAGATAGCCACTATGTTATCCTTCATAAAACATTATGGTTACGAAAAATAAATACTGAAAACAAATGGGTAACATCATCTTTGTAGAATATGTAGGAAAGAAAGGATGATGTTCCTAGAAAAAATGGGTGTAGCAGTCGCCACAAAAGTGGTTCTCAATTGCTACCAATCATCTGAATGCGCCCCAAAAGAGGTTTTCACAATCATATTCTTATATTCTTATTATTTTTATTTTATTTTATTATATATATATATATATATATATATTAAACAGGTGTAATAGCCACCACAAGAGTGGTTTTCACCTATTACACTTATTGAAAATTCAAAGTTCAGGCTGCACAGGGGAACATCCCCATACTGCTGTAACATGAAGATCAGATTCCGCGAAAATGTTAATAAATGAATCCTTCGAAACCGGTTGATGATATAACCTCAGACGGTGCCCATTAACCTATAACGATGTCTTAGCACTATCAATGGTAACCAATTTTATAGTTCCATTTTCAAAGACTGTGTCTACTTCATAAGGACCTAGCCATCTGGTGCAGAGCTTGACTTTCAAATCCTTGAATATTGAATCGTACAGGAGAGCCCACTCTCCTTTATGAAATTTCTTCTTCTTAATGAACCTATCATGCCATATAGTTCTTTTCTGCTGAATGATCTCTGTCTGCTGAATGGCAGCCAACCATTTCTCTTCCAACTCATTGAGCTGATTCAACCTTTGTCTTTGTGCTTTACTTTTATCTAGATTAACCTATAATTCTGTTCTCAATGTTAATATTTCTAACTATATGGGGAATAAGGGATTACTATCGTACACCAATTCGTATGGTGATAAGCCCGTAGTATTCCTCCATGTTGTTCTATAAGTCCACATTACCTCTGGAATTTTTTCAGCGCAATTCTTTCGGTGGCTGGCTACCGTCTTTGTCAAAATTCACTCAATAACTTTGTTAATGCTCTCCACTTGACCATTCTCTTGTGGATGATAAGGTGAAGTGACCCTGTGATGAATTCCATACTTCTCAACTAGTTTCTGAATCAAATGATATGTAAATTTGGCCCCTCCATCCGTCACTATCTCCCTGGGTATCACGAAATGAACAAAAATATCTTCGAACAGGAAGTCTAAAACAACCTACTCTGTAGCTCTAGTTAATGCCTTTGCTTCGACCCACTTTGTGACGTAGTCTATACAGACCAATATATATGATCTCTGTTGTGATGAAGGATTAATTGGACTTACAAAATCTAGGGCCCACTTCTCAAATGGCTCTATCACTACTTGAGGTTGTAACGACATCTCTTCTGATTGTAGAGGCTGGCCCATCCTTTGGAAACTATCACACCCCTTCACAAAATTCTTGGCATCTTGGAATATAGTTAGCCAGTAATACCCTATTGAGACTAATTTTTACCCCGTCCTCTTGTCCGCAAAGTTCCCTCTGCAGGGCTCCTCAAGGAAAGCCTTCAAGATATCAAAAATCTCATTTTCTCTAACACAACGCCGAATCTGAAAGTCTGGCCCAGTGTGATAGAGATTTCCCTCTGTTGAAGTCCAACAAGAAATTGTAGCACCTACACTAGCGTGGGACCAAGAGGTCCAAGCAGCACCTACACTAATGTGGGACCAGGAGGTCTTAGCAACACCTACACTAGTGTGGGCTAAATTTGGTGCAGTGCCTATTTTAATTTTCCCTTAATTAATATGGACAATAAAATGTAATCTTATCTCAAAATCACTTGCAATATTTAACTGAGTGAGATAAACGCAGTTAGTTCATGAATTTCGAGTTGAGGGTAGTTGGTGAGGCATGCAGAGTAATTCTAGTTGTAACAAAGTTTGAAGTGCAGTTGGTGCATTAGTTTAATGCATGTTGTAATTAGTTAACTCAGTTAAGTGAATTAAAATCAATTGTGCTAGTTGTAATTGTTTCTTGCACTAATGAGAGATCAAGTGAATTAAATATTATTTAATTCAAAATCAGTGATCTAATATGCAACTGATGATTTACTATTATTAGCTGCATGCATGTCAGTTCCAATGGAGACCCAACTGAGACAAAGGTGAAAGGGATTTTAACTATCAGTTGTAGGATTATTGAGTTGCACCCATGAAACCAAACACTCATTGGATTGCCCATGATCCTTGTGTAGTTTAGGAAGGCCAAAATTCCTAAAGGATAGGGATTGCATTCATCAGGAATTGCGCAAGAAAGGAAGGTTGTTTAGAGGCTAAGAATTGGCTCAGTGTTGGTTAGTTTTGTCCAGGACGATTATTGAAGACAGTGGGCGGAGTACATGAGACTCTTGTGAGAAGAGTGTATTGTAATTGTTTCATGTATCCATGATGAATATACAATAGAAGATAATGGATTTTTGAGCAGCAAGCTTTCCTCGAGAAATTATCTGTGTTGTGGTTTGATAGATTCTTCTTTGCTTCATGTGATTGGCGATTGTGTTTAAATTTCTGCAATTGATTTGAAGAAGTGATTCAGTATATAGCTTTAGTACATTGTTAGATCGGATTGAATCCATATATACATATTGTTTATATAATTTCTACATGGTATCAGAGCACAGGAAATCACAATAGTGGAGGAGAAACTGAGTTTATGACTGAATAGAATTCGAATTTGCAAAATAATTTCTTGGTGCTACAGGTGATTCAGGATCGAAATGGCTTTCAATGGCTTAAGATTGGAGTATGCACTCGAGGGTAGCTCTAACTCTATTAATTGGAAAGACAAGATGGAGGCAGTATTGGAAGAAAATGGATTGAAGGAATTTATTGACAATGATGTTCCTAAACCCGCTGTGACAGATGCTGCAAATATTGATTCATGGAAAAATAAAGTTGCAAAATCGAGGAAGATCTTATTGGAGGGAGTATAAGACCACATTGTCTCAAGTCTCCATGGAAAATCCGCACCATATGCAATGTGGAAAGATTTGACTGTTAGGTCCCTATATTACTAGTATAGTCCCTTATTGTTGTTAGTGTAACCCCATTATTGTTATTATAGTACCCCTGTAACCCCCATATTGTTATTATTGTGCCCTTAAATTATTATTGTTAGGTCGGCTAGGATTACATTGTGGCCCCATGGACTCCTTTATATAGAAAGGAGGTTTTGTAATTTGTATCATCCAAGAATTGTTCATTCGTGTAATGTATTGGAGGTTTCCCCCTTGAAGCGGCTTATTTCTAAGGCATTGATGTCTCTTTTCTTCTATTTTTGGAGCTGGTTTCACAACATTTGGTATCAGAGCTTTGGATTCTATGGTTTCACTGCTCCAAACAAGTCATCGTGGTGTTTTCACTATAACCTTTTTTCTACAAAGTTTCAAAAGCTGAAATTTTTAGGGTGCGAAGCCGAAATCCTGACGAACATTGTCACAAAATTTCAGAGCTTGGTTCGGAACATTTTTGGAGATATGATCTGTGGAAGTTAGGTCTTTTTGCAGGCTCCTCAATTTAATCTAAGCAGGTCATCGTGGCATTTGCGTTATAACGCTTTTTCTATAAAGGTTCATAATCTGAAATTTTTAGGGTACAAAGCTGAAATACAGAGGAAACGCTTCACACAATTTTAGAGCTTGGTTCGCAATATTTTCAGAGATATGATTTGTGGAAGGTAGTGCTTTTTCAGGCTCCTGAATTTCATATCAAAGAGATGATCGTGGGAAAATCTTCATAACTCTCTCTCTGAGCATCGGATTGGGATTCCGTAAAAGGTGGCCATAGGTACACAGACTGTAGTTTCTTTTATATCAATTTCAGAGCTAAAATACGAAACAATGACACGTGGCAAGTCGTACAAGTTTGATCTAATGAAAAATTCCATAATTAGGTCTGTGGGAGATTGGACATAACTTTATCTTGAAGAAGCAAAATCAGCTCAGACCTGTGGCATTCAAAATAGGATTTGGGAGGCTATCTCAGTGCCAAATTTCATATATTGAAGCATTGTAACCACAGAGATAATCTAATTTCAATATCAAGCTCTTCAAAACCAAGAAAAAGGTGTGTAATTGTTTCCGAATTGCATAATTCTTGTTTGAAGAATCAATTTGAATTGATTCCAAGGGCATATTGTAGAATAGATATCAGTATTGGGTTCTAAAAAATTACCCGTAAAAATAATTCAACACTCATTAAGCCTTCAAAAGGCTCTACTATGACTCATGAAGATGAAGAATTGCAACATAATCTATCAAAATTACAAGAGCAAGTGCACCAAATTTTGCTCTCGCAAAGAGCAACAAAAAATGAAATGGAAGTTTTGAAGAAAGGCATGGAAGCGAAGATGTATGGTTTGAAGAAAGGCGTGGAAGCTAAGATGTATGGCATGGAAGCTGGCATGGAAGCTAAGATGGATGACATGGAAGAAAAAATGAAAGACAACATGGAAAACATGAAGAATGATCTAAAAGTAGACATGGAAGGTTTGACAAAGTTGATACAAGAAATTTTTCCTAATGGTGAAAAGATAGTAGAGGAAACTCATGATGAGAAAAAAATAAATGTTAATCGTGATTTCATAAACTCTAATGTTGGAGGGAAGAACCACCATATTCCAAAAAATGGATATGAGGAAGTTTGATGGAAAGGATCCTGTAACATGGATATTACAGATGGAGCAATATTTTGATCTCAATAATGTGAAAAACACACAAAAGGTATGCATTTCAACTTTACATTTAGAACAAAATACATTTGTATGGTATTGATGGCTTTGCTCCCGTAAAAAAATTGTCACTTGGTCAATTTTTACGGAGGAAATGATAGGAAATTATGAGGATACAAAGAGCAACACCTTCTTTAGCCAATTTATAAATCTCAAAACAAAAGGGTTTAGTGGGGCAGCACATTGAGGACTTCCAAAAATTGAATATAAGGGTAACTGATATTCCAGAGGAACACAGGATCGATCTCTTCATAGGAACTTTAAAGGATAACATCCAACGTGAAGTTCATGTTTTGGAACTGGATTCATTAGAGAAGGCATTCAAGTTGGCAAGAAAATTTGAATGTAAAATAATGGTGACAAGGAAGCCTATCACTCACATCTATAAAGAAGGAAGTGTTGCTATGCCTAGATTTCCACAACCTACAAGGTTGACACCACAACAATTGAAGAAAAGAGCAAAAGGGCTTTCTATAGTTGTGATAGAAAATACACTAAAGGTCATAAGTGTGTCGAGAAGAAATTATTTTACATAGATTGTGAAGAGGAGGAATAAAATGAATAACAAACTTCAAAAGAAGAGGATATACACCAGGAACCAATCCTAGAGAACAGAAGAAATAAGTCGACCATATCCTGTAATGCATTGGTAGGAATTAACAATCCTCAAACTCTCAAGATAGAAGGAGATATCAAGAAGAAAAATGTAATAGTGTTGATTGATTAAGGTAGTACCAATTATTTTTTTCATTATATGGTAGCCAATGAATTGAATTGTTTTGTACTCAACACCCTAATGCTCATGATGGTTGCAAATGGAGGAACTATCAATTTCTATGGAAAATGCCATAATATCAAGCTAACCATGGGGGAATATGTATTGAATAGTCCAATGCTTTCCATTGCAATGGGAGGTGGTTATGTTGTACTAGGAGTACAATGGTTACAATATTTAGGGATGGTAGCTTTTAATTTTCTAGAAATTTTCTTGAATTTTTTTTGGAAGGAAAGGAAGTTGAATTATGGGGTATCGCATGGAAGCCAGTAAAGATAATAAGCTCTAATCTCATGACAAATCTTCTAAAGAAAGAACAAGGAGGCGTAATTGCACAATTATGCTCACTAGAAGTTCTGACATCAGAATCATCTATTTCTATAGATCTCCAACAAGTCTTGGACAATCATTCCAAAATGTTTGAAACTCCCAAAGGACTCCCATCTATTCGTGATCATGATCATGCTATTAATTTTATTCCAGGAAGTGTTCCTCCAAAAATCATGCCTAATAGATATCCTTATGTCCAAAAGAGCGAAATTGAATGTATGATTGCAGAAATGTTAGAGGCGGGTATAATTCAACCTAGTCAAAGTTCTTTCTCTGCTCCAGTAGTATTGGTGCACAAGAAGGATGGATCATGGTGCATCTGTCCGGATTATAGGGAGCTCAAAAAGCTCACCATTAAAGAGAAATTTCCCATTCCTGTGATTAATGAATTATTGGATGAATTACGTGGAGCAATTTATTTTACCAAGTTAGACCTTTGCTCGAGATATCATCAAATTAGAATGAAGACTGAAGATATTCTGAAAACAACATTTTGAACTCATGAGGGTCATTATGAATTTTTGGTCATGCCTTTAGCCTTACCAATGCACCTTCTACATTTCAAGGGTTGATGAATTCCATTTTCAAACCCTTCCTAAGAAAATTTGTGCTAGTATTTTTTGATGATATACTAATCTACAACAGCTCTTGGAAGGATCATGTTCAACATGTTGACAGGGTGCTCAAACCACCGTGTGAGGAAACAATTATATGCAAAAACATCCAAATGTTTCTTTGGAGTACAAGAGGTGGAATATCTGGGTCATATCGTATCTCACGAGGGTGTTAAGGTAGACCCTAACAAAATTAAAGCCATTAAGGAATGGAAAGTCCCCACAACCATAAAGCAGTTGCGAGGATTTCTCGGGTTAACAGAGTATTATCGCAAATTTGTTAAGAATTATGGGAGAATAGCAGCACCTGTAACAAAATTATTGAA
This sequence comes from Pinus albicaulis, assembly GCA_034641835.2. Classification (NCBI taxonomy): domain Eukaryota; kingdom Viridiplantae; phylum Streptophyta; class Pinopsida; order Pinales; family Pinaceae; genus Pinus; species Pinus albicaulis. Next base: position 1,035,263,975 of record CM076583.1, on the reverse strand, counting down.
GAAAGATGCATTTTCATGGACTCCTGAAGTAACTAAGGCCTTTGAACATCTTAAAGAGGAAATGTGCCTAGCACCAATCTTAGCTATGCCAGACTTCACAAAAACATTTATTGTGGAATGTGATGCCTCAGGAAATGGAATTGGTGCTGTTTTAATGTAGGAAGGAAGACCCATCGATTTTGAAAGTCATCCAATCAAAGGAAAGTATTTATAGAAACCTATTTATGAGAAGGAAATGTTAGCAATACTTCATGCACTAAAGAAATGGTGAACTTACCTAATGGGAGGACACTTCAAGGTAAAAACTAATCATGATAGTCTTAAACACTTTTTGGAACAAAGAATATCTTCAAAAGAGCAGCAAAAATGGGTCACAAAGTTGTTGGGTTATGAACTTGAAATAATCTACAAAAAGGGGAAGCTTAATGTTGTTGCAGATGCACTCTCAAGAAAGAATGAAGAGGTGGAAGCATTGCTTTATGCCATCTGTATTATCCAACCAGATTGGATAACCGAAGCAAGAGATGAATGGAAGAAGGACAAAGAAGCATGGACACTCATTCAAAAGTTACAGGAAGATCCTAGTACATTTGATATGTTTAGTTGGAAAAATGATTCCTTATGGTACAAAGATCGCTTATATCTTTGTAAGAATTCCCAACTAAAACAAAATATTCTTTTGGAATTGCACACTTCTCCTTTAGGAGGCAACTTAGGATTTTTAAAAACTAACCACAGGGTGAAGAAAGAATTTTTTTGGGATGACCTTAAATCCCTCAAGCAAGCTAAGAAGGATAATAAATTATCACCAAAGTATTATGGTCCTTACAAGGTGTTGCAAAAGATTGGTACTATGGCATACAAATTGGAGCTTCCTGCTTCTTCGCGAGTGCATCCAGTTTTCCATGTTTCATGCTTAAAGAAGATTATAGGTGAAAATATTCTAGTTCAAACAATATTTCTAGAACTTGATGAGGAAGGAAAAATCATATTGGAACCTGAAGCAGTCATGGAAACAAGAACTCGACAGCTGTGGAATCGATCAATTTCAGAGTATCTCATCAAGTGGAAGAACTTACCCACTGAAGATTCTACATAGGAGGATGAGAATTTTATACAGAAGCACCCAGAGCTACTCAAGTGTTGATGACAACACTTTTTTGAAGGAGAGGGGCATGTTAGGTCCCTATATTACTAGTATAGTCTCTTATTGTTGTTAGTGTAACCCCCTTATTGTTATTATTGTACCCCTGAAACGCCCATATTGTTATTATTGTGCCCTTAAATTATTATTGTTAATTCGGCTAGGATTACATTGTGGCCCCATGGACTCCTATATATAGAAACAAGGTTTTTTAATTTGTATCATCCAAGAATTGTTCATTCATGTAATTTATTATAGGTTTCCCCCTCGAAGTGGCTTATTTATAAGCCGTTGATATCTCTTTTCTTCTATTTTTGGAGCTGGTTTCACAACATTGACAATTCTATTTCAGAGCAGCAATGATCATAGGAAATTGGCACTAAAAGATAAAATCAGGAAGAATAAAGATGGAGAAAGGTGACTCCATGCAAAAATATTTAACAAAGTTTGTCCAATTTCTGGATGGCCTTGGGAGTCTTGGAATTACTGTCGCTGATGATGATTTGGTGAGCCTAGCTCTTATAGGACTTCCCAAGAGTTGGCATAGTCATCAGGACTCTGTCAATGGAAGGGAAAATTTGCCAGATTGGGAATGAATTTTGTCGGATTTGGTGTAAGAGTAGTTCAGACGGAATACCAGAGACAGATCTTCATCTAAGAATGAAGATGAAGAATATTGTGCTTTGGATTCCAAGGTGAAGAAGGGGAAAGGAAATAAATTCCATTCCAAAACCGAGTCCGGTAAAGATGGCAAGAAGCGCGACATATCTAGAGTGAAGCGTTTTCACTGCCACGAGCATGGGCATTATGCCAATAACTGTCCACAAAAGAAGAAGAACAAGAAGGCTTAAGGATATGCAACTGGTGAGACTTTGGCCTTGCAATTTGAGCTTGACTTCTAACTCATTGCATGCATGGTGTCAAGTGCAATGGGATCGGTGTGGCATTTTGATAGTGGTGCATCCTTTCACATGATGAGAGACAAAGAACTATTCAGTAGCTTGGAGGAGAAGGACCTACAGATGCATATCAGAATGGGTGATGACAGGCAGTAAATTGTTACTGGGATTGGTACCATTACCTTCCGGATACAGTCAGATAAACCCTTTCAATTAAAATATTTAATGCATGTACAAGGCTTGAAGAAAAATTTAGTCTCAATTGCAATGTTAGAGGATAGAGGCTATGATATTGTTTTCAGTGAAGGAAAAGCTTTCCTGCGACACAAAAAAATAGTACAAGCCAAGAAGATTGGGATTCGTGTTAAGAATATCTATAAAATTGATGTAGATAGCTGCGCAACATTGATGGGTAAGGTAGACAATGTGGTGAGCCGGGATGAGGGTGAGTTATGCCATAGGATATTGGGCCATCTTCACCACGGAGCATTAAAACTCATGCAACAGATTTCTATGGGTCTTCCCAAGGGTACACTTGCATAGTCAAACACATGCAAGGGGTGTACTATGTCAAAATATGCAAAGGCCACTGTTCATGAGAAGGAGAACCGAGCCTCGGTGATGCTTGAGAGAGTTCACTCAAACGTGTGTGGACCATTCTCTATTGCTTCGACAGAAAATCATAAGTACTATGTGATATTTGTTCATGACTTTTCTCGAGAGTATTGGATCTACTCCATGCAAAAGAAAGATCAGACGTTCTCAAAGTTTCTTGAGTTCAAAGCACTAGTGGATAAATATATGGGGATGGAAGTGAAGGCTCTTAGGAGCGAAAATGGTGGTGATTACATCTCCAATAAATTCAAGAATTTCTATAGAAAAGAAGGAATTTAGAGAGAATTGATTGTGCCTCATAACCCACATCAGAATGGGGTCGCGGAGAGAAAGAACATAATTATTGTGGGTACAGAAAGAGCGATGTTGCATGGTCAGGGCCTACCATTGCATCTGTGGACGTAGGCATGCAACACAATGATATTTGTGTATAACCATTTCCCTCATCAGATACATGCCATGAGTACACTAGAAGAGGCTTTTAATGGTAAGAATCCTGATTGTTGACATTTTAAGATTTTTGGCTCATCTGTTTATGTTCATGTGACCAAAGACACTAGGAAGAAGCTAGAACTAACAACTGAGATTGGGATTTTTGTGGGGTACACTGAAACTCCCCACAACTATCTGGTGTAATTTCCAAACAAAAAAATGACTGTTGTGCGATGGGATATAAAATTTGATGAGGAGAAAGCCATGCAATTGTCCCTTGAGAGGGAGCTAGATTTTCATGTAGAGGAGTAAATATTGGTTCCAAATGATGAGCCTCAAGATGTGGAGCAACCACATACAGAGGATCTTGGAGTGGAAGAAAAGACTCATGCAGAGCCATCCACCAGAAATGGTAGAAGGTGCACCATGGAAGCTGATAGATTTCAACTTGATGCAGCTGAGAATGTAGGAGCCCCTACTTCACTGCGCAGACGGAGACAATCTCCATACAAGTTTACTAGATATATGGCTCTTACAAGAAAGTGTATTGTGATAGAACCATCTTCCTTTGAGGAGGCAATGTAACAACCAATTTGGGTTGATGCAATGGTGGAGGAGCATGACTTCATTGTCAAGAAAAGTGCATGGGATATTGTCCCAAGGCCGGTCGGTAAATCAATGGTTGGATATAGATGGATCTACAAGGCAAAGCAAGTTGTTGATGGGAGTGTGGAGAAGTATAAGTCCATATTTGTGGCCCGGGGATTTTCACAGATTGAGGGGATCAACTATGATGAGACTTTTGCACCAGTTTCAAGGTACTCTTCCATTATATATATCCTTGCACTCTCAACACATATGGGGTGGCGCATTCATCAGATGGATGTGAAAATTGTGTTTCTCAATGGAGTTATTAAGGAAGAAGTGCACATAGGGAATCCAAAAGGTTTCAAGATCTTTGATAGTGAGTCGCATGTGTGTCGACTCAAGAGAGAACTATATGGGCTGAAGCAAGCACCTCGTGCTTGGTAAACTCAGATTTACAACTATTTCACTGGGTTGGGCGTCACCAAAAGTGAAGTGGATGCAAACCTGTATCAGATTGTGGTTGACGGTAAGCTCTTGATTATCATACTTTATGTTAATAATATAATTTTGACAGGTGTTGAGAAGATGATACACTCATGCAAGGAGGATCTAGAAAGGGAGTTCAAAATGAAGGAAATGGGACTCATTCATTATTTCCTTGGTTTGGAAATATGACAGCAAGATGGTGAACTTTTTGTTTCTCAAGGAAAGTATGCTAAAGAGATACTGGGTAAGTTTCACATGGAGAGCTGTAAACCCATGGACACTCCTCTTCTAGGAAACTGGAGGAAAGAGGATGCTACTTCTGGAGAAGTAGTGGATGCTACTATCTACAGGCAATTAGTAGGTTCACTAATGTACTTGCTGAAAACCAGACCAAACATTTTCTACGTAGTTAACCAACTGATTCAAGCTATGGTTAAGCCGGCCAAGATATTTTGGAAGGCGGGGAAGCATGTCTTGAGATATCTCTGGGGCACTACAGAGTATGGATTATGGTATAAACAAACAGAGGGATTGAAGCTTTAAGGCTTCACGAATTCATATTGGGTAGGTAGTCCATGAGATAGAAAGAGCACATCAGCAGGGATCTTCAGCATAGGATCAACAACAGTTTGTTGGTATAGTAGGAAGCAACGATCTGTGGCACTTAGTTCTACAGAGGTAGAGTACATGGTAGCAAGTCAAGCTACATGTGAGGCCATCTGGATGATAAAGATACTGGTTGGTTTGTTTGGTTCTCAGATGGATCCAATAGTGTTTCAGGAAATAACTTCCTAGAGGTCGTTGGGTCAGAAACCTCCACAGATCGGGGCATACTATTCAAGAAGGACTCACACAACCAAAATTGTATGCTAAAAACTAGATATTATAGATTGTATAACTCACCCATAGAACCTACGTTTGATGTAGATCCCGCGGGGTCCAAACCCCCAGCAACTCTTCTTCCTCTTCAACTTTGGAAATCAAGAAGAGACATGCACGGAAATCTAGTTGTACATCATATATCTTTTCTAAATGTCAGTGTAATCCATATGAAACATCATATAAACAATAATAAATGTTTAATTAACAATATTTTCACATATGAAAGCAGATATTAACACGTGAATTTAGAAACAAGATGGTTCTTCTTCATTACGAACAACATGTACAATAATAGGAAGGTGGAGAGATCACCTGAATCCTTCCACAATCTTCGAACAGACCATCGTCTGGATCCGTCCTGCCCTTGCCTCGCTAGGATTATTCCAAGAATTGTGCACACGAGATGACATATAAGCTGATGACCATCTCCAGGAAACGAGGGTTTCCTGTAAATACCTGGGAAGTGCAGGAGGCACGGGAAATCAGACTTGAATTGGGCTCCAACAGAGTATAATGTCTATAATTTTTCTCTCTCCCTTAGGCCATGCATATGAGGGGCTTTTATACTCCCTCAAAGTAGTTTCAATCAGTTGGAAACAGTTGGCCACGAGATGGGGTGGTTGAATTACGTGAATAACCATCAACCCAGCCTCGAAAATAGGGATTTATATATATTTTTTTAATGATTTTAATGGCATACGTGGAAAAGTATCTCTGGAATCGCGTATACATGCGGAAAAGTCTGGGCATATCTGCGTATGGGATTTTAAACACTGCTTTTCATGAACTTTATTCAAGTCTGTGGGAATGGGTGCCCAAGGCCAAGGAGACAATCATGAATCACATGAGGGTGAAAAATGATTCTATAACAAACAATGATACATTGTGATAACCAGACTTGCATTAAACTCTCGGTTAATCCTTTATTTCATGATAGGTCCAATCACATAGAAATCTGGTACCACTATCTCAGAGATTGTGTGTAGAGGCACATAATGTTACTTTAGTACATTCCCATGGAAGATCAAGATGTAGATATTTGGACGAAAATTATCACCAGGAGAAAATTTGAATACCATAGTGGGAGGATCGGGGTGAAGGATAATCCCTTTCTTGTTGAGAGGGAGTGTTGAATTCCAAAAATAAATTTCAGCACATACACTAGTGTGGGACCAGGAGGTCCAGGCATCCCCTACATTATTGTGGGACCAGGAGGTCTTAGCAGCACCTACACTGGTGTGGGATAAATTCGGTGCAGTGTCTATTTTAATTTTCCCTTAATTAAGATGGACAATAAATTGTAAACTTATCTCAAAATCACTTGTAATAGTTAATTGAGTGTGGTAAGCTTAGTTAGCTCATAGATTTCGAGTTGAGGGTAGTTTGTGAGGCATGAAGAGTAATTATAGTTGTAATAGAGTTTGTAGTGCAGTTGGTGCATTAGTTTAATGCATGTGTAATCAGTTAACTTATTTAAGTGAGCTATATTAAGTTGTGCTAGTTGTAACTATTTGCTGCACTACTGAGAGATCAAGTGAATTAAATATTATTTAATTCACAATCAATGATCTAACATGCAACTGATGATTTACTATTATTAGCTGCATGCATGTTAGTTCCATTGGAGACCTAGTTGAGATATCGGTGAAAGGGATGTTAACTATCAATTGTAGGATTATTGGGTTTCACCCATGCAACCAAACACTCATTAGATTTCCCATGATCCTTGCGCAGGTTAGGAAGGCCAAAATTCATAAAGAATAGAGATTGCATTCATCAGGAACTATGCAAGCAAGGTAGGATGTTTAGAGGCTGATAATTGGCTAAGTGTTGGTACGGTTTGTTTAGGACACTACGAGACAATTAGCTGAGTACAGGAGACTCTTGTGAGAAGAGTGTATTGTAATTATTTTATGTATACATGCTGAATATACAATGGCAGATAGTGGGGTTTTGAGAAGCAAGCTTTCCCCGGGAAATTATCTGTATTGTTGTTTGATTGATTCTTCTTTTCTTCATGTGATTGGTGATTGTGTTTAATTTCCACAATTGATTTGTAGTAGCGATTCAGTATCTAGATTTAGTACATTTTTAGATAAGACTGAATCCATGGTACAAATATTGTTTGTATAATTTCTACACCCTCTATCCAAGAGTAAGTGGCACTCTGCTATATGATCTTCCTTTTTTCTCTGGAAGATAAATAGTGTGGGAATTTTCCTGCAACAATATAGTTGGCTATATCTACATACCACGGTGAGTGAGTAGATATGGAAAAAAGATACTCATTCGGAAAATAATCCTCAGTAGGAGTGCAATTATCACCTATGGTTAACCTAGAAAAAAAATCAACAACTACATTATCTTTCCCAAATTTATCTAGAATAGTGATATAAAATTTCTATAACAACAATAACCATTGTGTAACTCTACCATTAGTAATAGGTTTATTCCTTAGAAATCGAATGGCATAGTGGTCAGTGTGTACAAATACTTGATACCCGGTGATGTAATGCTGAAACTTATTGATAGCATGCACTACTGCTAGGAATTACTTCTCATTCACTATGTAATTGAGCTCGGCTGGAGTTAAATTCTTGCTGATATAATATATGGCATAAGGCTTCTTTTCCTCTAGCTGACCCAAACCAACACCTACAGCTATGTCAGATGCATCTGTAGAATATGGAATGGAAGTTTCCAGTTTGGCAATTGCAAAACAGGTGTTGTTGTTGCACAGTGCTTTAGCTTCAAAAAGGCTTTCTCACACTTCAGTGTCCACACAAATTCCACATCTTTCATAAGTAAAGAAAACAGAGGAGATGCAATCTTTGAAATTTTTTCTATAAACCTCCTATAGTACCCTACATGTCACAGAAAGCTACATACCTCCTTTTGAGTCTTGGGAGTTGGGAATTTTGATATTACCTCAATTTTTGCAGGGTCTACCTTGATTCCATCTGTCAAAATGAAATGTCCCGGTACAATCCCCTATATCATCATCATGTGACACTTAGTGCTCAAAGCAAGATTAGTTTGTACACAAAGTTCCAACACCTTTTCCAAATTAACTAATGTTGTTTCAAAAGAATCTCCGCAAGGTGTAAAATCATCCATGAAAAATTCAAGGCAGCCATTCAACAGATCCAAAAAGATACCCAATAATGCACTTTGAATGGTTGCAGGCACATTGCAGAGGCCAAAATGAAGGACTCTGTATGCAAAAGTACCCCATGGAAAAATAAAGGTTGTCTTGTCTTGGTTTTCCGGGGCAATCTGTATTTGGTTATAGCCACTGAATCCGTCAACAAATGAATTTTTGTTTCCCAGAAAGAGTATCCAGGACCTGGTCTATAAATGGTAAAGGAAAATGGTCTTTTTGGGTGGCCTTGTTAAGTTCTCTATAATCTACATAGACTGTCCACTTGTCATTACTTTTCAGAACAAGACGAGCAGAGACACCCACTGACTACCAGAGATGGGATAGATGAAGTTAGCATTAAGGAGTTTCTTTAATTCCTCTTTCACTATCTCCTTAAGTGCGAGATTAATTAGGCGTTGCGGTTGTCTAATTAGTTTGCAACCATCTTTAAGGTAAATGTGGTGAGTACACAACCCAGGATGGATTCCTTTCATGTCAGTGTAATCCCATGAAAATGCCTTTTTATACTTCTATAATAGCTATCTCAACAATTTATTCTGTTCAATAGTCAAGTTAGGATTAATGTTTAAATATTTACCTGGCTCAATTTCGACGGGACTGTTCTCAGTATGCAAAGTGGTTCTCATATGTTCAATATTTACATCATATTCCTCCCCTGGATCTATAATGGAAGCAACATAGAGAGAATTGCTAATAAAACTATTAATAATGTCATCCTCTCTTTCATCCTTAAAATATTGTGCTTTTCCAAGTGTGAGGAGAGGTAGGGAGAAATCAGATTCAGGTTCAAATTCGCCCCACCAGGGACTAGTCAAATCCATGTGTGGTTTCGCTGGGGGGTAAAGGTTCAGATTCTTAGTGGCTTGCCCATCTGAGATCATCATATATCTGGATCTACATCTGATAAATGCATATGTAGTGTCTAGCCATGGTCTCCCAAAAATTAAAGGATGGCCCCCTAGGTTGGATTTGTTTTGAAAAATGAGAAAATCAGCCAGATACCTTCAAGAAGCTACAGTAATCACCACATATTTTATCATCCCTTCAGGTTTGACACAGGACCTATCTGCTAATTCAAGCACTGTAGGTGTAGGTCTGAGTCCATGAATTCCTAGGGAGATAAAAATATCCTTGGTCATTACATTAATGGTTGTCCCCAATTCGATCAAAGTATTAGTTATGGACTAGTCATCAATATGAACAGTAGCTGTAGGATTTCTTGGGTCATTATATTTATTTAAAAAAGGTTGATAAATCATTATTTCGGGTAGTTTCCCCATAACATGGATAGTAGAAGGGTCCTTCGGCTTCCTTCCAAGATTTTTGACACATAGATATCTCACCATTTTGGCATAAATAGGTATTTCCTTGAGAGTTTGTAACAGTGGAATCCGCACATACAGATTCTGTAATTCCTTGAGAAACTCTAATTCAATTTGTGAGGTTGGCCTAGTTTCGATTAATTGTTGAGGGTATGGAGGATCCTGAGCTCTTATAGCTAAGTTAGTTGTCAAATATGCACCAGCCCTTCTCGATTTGGTTGTTGTAGGAACAACAGGCCTTTCTGAGCTGGCGGCTACAGGTGTAATGGTTGGTGTTGTATCAGTTGTTACAGGTGTAACAACCATTTGAGAATCGACTATACTATTTATGGGTGACTCACTTTCTTCCTCGGTAATGATAGGAGTATGGACAGGTTTGATTACTTTTCTTCATCGAAGCTGAATCTCATTGAGCCCAATAGGAGCAATAAGGTAAGCCTGGAAAGTAGACGGGTTATCTATGCTCTGGGCCACCTTGTTATTCGAATTAGGGTTAGGTTGCACATGAAATTGGGGTCGGACAAGAGGTGTAAGAGTTTGGGGAGAAGGAAGTATTAATTGCTGCTGTATTGGTAGGGTAGAGGGCACTGGACCTTGGCCATTACTTCTCCAATTTTGTCTCCAAGGATAATATTGTGATGGAGGATATTGCATTGGTGGAGGGGAAGGCCACTGGTTCCAGAGTGAAGGAAATTGTGTTAAGGAAGGAGTACGATATGGCCATGGAAATTGTGGACCATTATAAGCATTATTACAAGGATTAAAAGAGGAAAAACATGGAGGCATACCTGTAGGTCACGGCTGCCATGGTCTCTTTGATCCGATGACGTAGGAATATTGGACCTCCTTGCTTGATTCCTTAAGCACTTATTTTAGTATCAGTAGCTCTGGGCATTGACCAGTGGAATGTGCCAACTCACAAATGTTGTTCAGTTCACATTCCCTTTGTAGATGTTTCTTTTTTCATCAAGGAAAAAATATTTCCAAAGCTGCTTCAACTTTTGCTTGTGCTTTCTTGACTTGTACTGTGGTAATATGGGCAGATAGAGTACTAAGGAGGTCGGTTTTAAAATCCTCAAATAGATTCCCGATATCTTCTCTAGTTACTCCTCCACTTGTGGACTTCTGTATTTGAACTGAAGGGTCCTAAACTAAACTCCTTCCCTTGGTCGATCCTCTTGAACTCCATAGACAAAGCTTCATTATTTCTTCAAGTGATTCCTGTGATATGTCTCATTTTCCTAACAGATTCAAGAGCTCTAGACAGTCATCTATTATAGCTCTTATAAATATTGTTTTCAAGATTTCTGGGGCTAAGTCACCAAACTTAGACCTTTGTAAATTATAACGGAATCCTTCCATGAAGTCTTCCAAGCTTTCCTCTTCCTTCTGTGTAATTCTAAAAATTTCTTCCTTAAAACCCCTGGTTCGACAATAATCCTGATACTTAGAGAGGAATGCCTCCTTCATGTAACTCCTGGTAAATATCGAGCCAGCACCAAGTCTCATGAACCATCTCAACACTGCTATTTTCATAGTAGCAGGAAACAATTTTAGCTTATGGGCATCTGTAGTGTAGTCGAACTCGAACATAAAGGTGTTAGGATCTTTGATGGCCATCCCTTGAAAGTATGGTAGAGATGATAAGGGAATTTTTTTCATAGGAGCTTCATCTCTTGTTTCCGGTATTGGGAATTCAAAATTAACAATATCATATGTTCTAATATTTTCATCCCCCATGGTTGATCCTTCCTGATGAGATGAGATGACCTTAGAATGTGCAGGGGACTGACAGATGGATAAGGGATTAGGTTGTTCCAAGACTGACTGCTTCACTACACTACCCGAATCCAAATGATGATAATCAAGTAAGCTTTGTTTCGGTTCAGGCCTTGAATGCCCCTCGCTGGTTTCCCCTTGTCCTTCAATTCTCAAGTTTTGATGAACAACTTTCCACTGTTGTTTCTGATTTGGGGTCTTAATTTCAGAAGTGGATATGCTGTGTGAAGGATGATGAGATCTAGATACTGAAGGTGCAGATGCCTCTGGCCTTGATATAGTGGCAGATTTCTATGGTCATGTCTTCCTATTGTCCCTGTATGAAGTGGAATTTTCTTTATTTTCTTTTGAAATCATATCCCGAAAGAATGTCTTCTTTCCCAAATCTGCACTTTTCTTTTCCTTTTTATGACCCATATTTCCTGTAGTTAGTTAGAGTGGGGGTGTTTTGGTTTATCTACTGTCCTAAATGCACACATGGACCCTATGTGTATCAATATTTATTATGAATACCTCAATTCTATAGTGGTGAGCCTGCTCAGGTATGTTAGAGCGATGCAAAGGTTATTACCTCTCGTCTTACTGCCCAACAACTGTATATCTAAAGGCACGTTCTAGAAAAAAAACACCCAAAACCCACACTTCTAAGTGCCCCAGTGTAGAAAAAGTGAGCCCACTCAAGTATGTTAGAGCAATGTGTAGGTTCTTACCTCTCATCTTACCACCCAACACTTGTTGACTAGGAACACCCTACCATCAAACAAACAATTCTGGTTGATTGTGTCATCACTGCAATCCCCGAAAACGACACCAAAATGTTGGACTATTTTAACTGTTAAATGACTAAGACGGTACACATAAATTATCAATCCAGGGACATCTTTTATTTCATTGACACTTGCACTGTCTGTGCCGATACATCATACCAGAAGTAGGAATAAAACAAGAAGGAATCATTGCTGAAAATTAACACTCATGTAGAAATAAAACAAGGATCTACAAGAATGTAATCACACTTTATATAAACCGATATCTAGTGCGCCACATGATAACCACACTAGATGGTATTTCTAATTGAATCTGTGTAACAAAAGAATAAATACATGAAACTAAAGCAGATCTACTTACAGTCGACACAACAAAAATAGAACTCGACAAATAAGCAGAAGCAAATATGAGATATACTACAACTACTTTATCACTGCAATCCCTGCTAAATATGAGGGACCTTCCTCCATAATAGGGTGCAGGAGAAGATGAAAAATAAATAAGAATTAAATCCTTCAACACATGTAACAACAACAATATGATATTCTGTATTATGGTGATCAAAATTATAGAGTCAAAATGGCAATATTGTTCTGTGCTAACCCCCTGACCTTAAAGGTCTGGGTGCTTATATAAAAGTTACATGTCTATAAAATGAGGAACAGATCAGTCATGAGAATCTTACGATTCTCATGCTGATAAAAATAAATTAAATATAGTTACAATTGATTCCCTTAATAAGAGTCTTGACTGGGAAATATTGATTTCAATCAAAACCGCCTAAATTTGTTATTCTAAATGATAATATACAATGAATCCTACAACTATCATTGGAATGCGATAGTTGTAGAATAACAAATTTTGAAGACATGTCAGCATATGGAAGCTGAAAGTACACAATCAATAGCGTGACTGTAACATCATTCTGTAAAAACAGATCTGTAACAACGTCACGGTGTAACAGCATCATGGTGTAACAACAGAGGTCATGACAACGAAGGTGTTGAATCTTCATGGGGTAGCAGTGCCATGAAACAGCAGACTGTAATAGTATGCTCCCAACTGGTTCTATGGTCCTGTATTTTCTTGGTCCCTTGTGCTTAAAGTCATATTTGAAAGAGTAGCAAAAAGACCAAAGAACTTCCTCCAATTTTCATCCCAGTTAGCCACAAAAAGGAAACAATACATCATAATAATTAATGAGAATGGAAATATAATGAAACATGGTAAAGTTGCACTATTTTATGATAAGGAAAATGAAAAAGGAAAAGGTAGTCCCAAGGTTGGACTTCAAAAAGGTAGAAATGAGGGAAGCAAGTGTAGGGAATGAGTACAAAAATGACACCCAACAATACCGATGAACATAACTGTCACTTAGAGGAAACTTCATATAAATGAAGATATATCTTTGAGGACGCAATCTGCAAAAAAAATATACTGAACAGATCTGTAGATATGGAAATATAAAACATTAAGAAACTCAGATCCAATATATCACTGAAGCCAAGTGATATCAACTACAAAATCCTAGATATGAATCCAGGATACTATCAACGACTAATCACAAACATTTGTGATAGAGCGATTTATGTATGGAAGCATTGCACAAGCAACTGAAGATGGCCCAGCTAAAATCTCCTCAGAAAAACCCTTGGCCATGACCTCAACACAATGTTCCCATGGATAAAGTTCCCTTGGCCGCTGGCAGGACACACTCTACCTGTGGCCCTGCTCCAGATCAACCCAATATACCCTCAGGACCTTGGCTACGACCTTGAAAATCTTTTTCCGTGGTTATGGAAGCTTGACCACTACCTTTCCATGTTGTGCTCATAGCTATGGCTCGATTTCACCAGTTTTGTGCCTACAGATATAGTCGAGAAGCCCTAGCTTAATGTGAGCATCTCGCCTGTTATTCTATACCCTGCATGATCTTCTTCCGTCAAACCTGTGAGAACCAAAAAAGAATAGGAAAACCAAGGAAAAGAGTCCAAGAAGAAAACATCATGAGTGAATGTGTGTGAATGACCTTGAGGTCTCTTCTATTTATAGCTTTTGTCATGGACCACTTGGGGCTTTGACTAAATCCACATGTGTTGAGGCCGATCCATTCCATTTAATTAATCAATAAAATAGTTCATAATTTAACTTCTTCTTAACCAATTTGGGTGATCTATAGGTTGATTTTGTTCCTCTTGAAAAGAGGAATCTAATGTGATTATAATATGAACCATATGAGTTGTCCAAAGTGTAATTTTACCACAGTTGAATACTTTTAACACTCCGTCTCAACTAGGGAGATTTCCACGTGCCAATATTTTTTCATCGATGAATATGTCATTCTAGTATCACATATCGTCACTAATTATATATGTCATGTAGTCATCATGCTATTAACTTTACGCATTAAAAATCATTAATGTACATCACATGCTTATTCCTGCTTATATCTTGATTGTTCCTGATTGTATGTTGAACATTCTCAGATCTAGAGAGTTTTTCACTGGAGGGGAGCTTGGTATACCACCCTTCATCCATCAAAATATCATTCATAATCTTTTCCAGTGGGCTACTACCCAGAATATCATCATCAATCATCATCGGAGAGCATATCATCAGGGAGTACATATCTACCTGTAACTGCATTAGGGACTATCTCTCGACCCATAATCTCAAGGGGGAGCTATATTTCTACAACCCCATATCTAGAAATAGGATATCCATCCATGAAGGAGAACCCATATCGACCTTAGTATCACATCGGGGAGCTCAATTTCAACTCGAAACCACATAGGGGTATCTCAACCCAACCTATTCCCTACTGATATCCCCATCAATGACCCTAAATAGTAAGGTGGTAGAAAACCTGCACCATAATTGACTTTGGTTGTACACCCCAAGTACACTCTTAATTCATTGGACAAACAAGGAGCAATATTACTAACAAGCCTTTCTTGAGGGTATGATGCCAACTGGGGTATACTATGCATAGACCATATAGGGGAGCAACATCTCCAACCTTGCGAAGATATTGGAACAACATATCAACCCTGGGTAACAAAGAGGGAAGTACCCTATTTTCCAGATATCCCTCAACCCCAGGAGCCCTTCATCTCATCCTAGGAGCTCAGACAGGGAGCAAGAGTTTTCTTAGTATCCTCGATCAACACTGCTCTCATCATAATCATATATGATATTTTATTGTCTCAATAGCAGCTGAGTTCTATTCATATAGGACATCAAATCAAATTTTATGTTATAACATACATAATCATGTAAATCATAGCAAGATACCATAATCATCTTCCCTCTCAAGGAGGTATTAATCACAAGCCTACCCTTGTCTCGAACAACTACATTTTCCCAATGAATGGAGAAATGATAGTCCCAACTATATGTATATGGGTTTATTTTTCATCACGATGTATCCATGTCTTAGCGAGATCATGCTCAAAAAAATGAGTAAGGAGCTTCTACATCCTTCCTCACAGCTAGCCATACTAGCAGCATTGTACCTAACCTTGGTCGTGTTATGGACCTCTCATCCAAGATATCATGGTAGATATCATATTAAGGAAGAATCCAACTATGCTCATCAATAATAATACCAAACATCATCAATTCATTCATGCAACCACATATCATGGGATAAAAATCTCAACCTTTAAAAGTAGAGCATTTCATGCATATATTTCAAAATATTTTTGGTGGAAATTATGAATGAAGCACCTCAATCATGAATTTAATCATGTTCTATACTCATCATATAAAGATGGATGTTCAAAATGGAACATCAATGCTTCAATCAACTATCAGATTCCATGTATAGCTCAAAAACATTTGAAATTTTAATTAGAGTGTCCAAGGATTTACATTTTCATTACACAAAGACATTTTTCAACAATTTTGCAACATGGGATTTATTTCAGAAATAGATTCATCATTTCGAGCTTTAGAATCCATATCCCTCTTACTTAGATTTTTATAGGCTCATTACCTATCAAGGGTATACTATGAGTATGTAATACCAAATCCATAATCATAATGAATGGCATAACTTGGAACTTATCATCCTGATTTCGTCAGATAACTGTCAATTATGGAAAAATCTGAATCGGGGAGCTTGCATCATGCAACGCTCTTAGTAAGCATAATGTCTTACCAAGAAAAAATACTCAGCCTTACATAAATCAATGTTGTGTTAACCAAATCATCTCATCAAATTTTAGAAGCCAGGAAAAAACTACTATCAAAGACATCAATATCATCGTATCGATTATGTCTACCAGGTGATAGGTAGAGCTCATATCAAGTCTTGAATTTATTCACTATCAAGCCATAGAGTCGGTGATCTAACATGTCATTACAAGCCATTTCCGTTACTAGATGCAAGTGCATACATCAAGGATAAGTCATGCATGGTTAAATCTTCATACTGAATAACAACAACCATTGTGCTAGGAACAAGGAGGCCAATACAAAACCATAATTCTGAATACGCACATACGACACTGAAGGTCACTATGCCCACATAAAATTGTCATCAGGAAAAAAATTAATCAACAAATAGAGTCCAAATAGAGAGATCTATAATCCAAATGCATGTCTCAATCATCAATAAAAAATTCATGTCAAAGTTCCAAACACAAGTCATCTAAATCAATAAGTCAAAACATGTGGTAGAATATTCAAGCATAATGACATATGCATATGAATGTCTTGGTCACCTGCAAATACAATTTTGATCCAAACATGCAAAATTTTCCTGCTGACAGATCTTACTGATATCTGCAGCACATATACAGAACTAACATCTTCCAGGTGACCATTTGATTTCATGCTCAATTCTTTATATACCTTGATAAGCAATTTAACCTGGAAACTTCATAAATTAGTTTAAAATGGAAATACATGTCAGAGATGCCCTGTGTACAAAACTTCAATTTTGCGTCTATCATGCATAGTCGCATCTATGGGCCTTCCTTAATGGGAGTGAGGCTTATACCTATGCTTTATATCAACAATGTTAGATACCCATAAATCATCAAAGATCCTATAATTTCATTTTCATTCAATATATGTTATTGGAGTCATGAAATAATATATATGTTAGATCATAAACACATATCTATCATGATCATCAATATTTCATCAAGGGATTTAATTGAAAGATAAGGGCAACATGCAGATGTGACAACACAATATTATGAACCCAATAACAATACACCAAGTTAGAGCATTTAATTTCACCATATGCCATAACCACAGGTAGTAAGAGATCTAGAACATCAAACTCATCATGGTCATCACTACCATGCTTTTCATGATCAATAGGATCAAGTTAGGTTATTCAATAAACCAATAGAGTGAAATATCTCTTTTCATGAGATTTCATCATGCTTATCACAAGAAGTATCAATATCATATCAATGAGGTAACCTTCTACAAGATATCCGAAAGGTATTATCCATATCAAGAGTCAAGAGTACCATTTACTAGGGTCAGGATCAATATCTCAAAAAAATAGATGTTAGCCAAACATCAATATGTGCCACTATATTCAAGATCAACAATAAGTAGCCTCGCAGAATCAAGAAGATAATCATTATCAAAATATTCAATACCAGGTGCACCATTTCATCATAGGAAACGTAAACCCCAATCACTTTCATATGCTTGCATGAGCCATTTGCGAAGGAGACATTATCAACATGGCATAAGGCTTACCTAGTGATCAATATTACAACTGGAATACAATATACAAGGCATATCTAGTGGTATTACCTGTGCATCTTCACATAGGCAGATTGTGGTGCTCAAGTTCCTCTTTACCTCTTCTAGATCTAAACATCTTTCCTACATTTAAAAATATCCCCAATAGGTATCTACTTGTCACATCTCATCAAGAAAGTTAGAATCATCCAGGTACTCAAAATATATATGAAAGAGGTATAAGCAGTGATCAAAACAATAATCATAATAGTTAGATCCATAAGTATAAACAAGAGTAAGGAGGTAAAGAAACATCAAGGGTCCAGGAGTACTTATCTTCAATGAGAGATGATCCTCTCCCTCTTGAACTAGTCTTCAAGAGCCATCACTATCCATAGTCCACATAAGAATGTTTCCTTCAATCAAGCAGGTCATCTAGGGCTTTGAAAAATTGATCCCATGTACCTGAGCATCTTCACATAGATCATGTTAGAGTTGCATCGAGCCATAAACCATGGTTTCTCTCAAACCCTCACCATCAAATCCTTATGCACTAACTACCTCGGGTTTTCTTCATACCCTAGAATTATTTTAGGTCTCTACCATCCTTTTCTTTCTTCCATCAAAAGGCGTCTCCATGGGGGTGATCTCCATGGATTTTCTTCATCCCAGTCCTAATACCATGTTAATTTTTCACAGGGATACATTTTTCTTTGATTTTATATTTTCATTTATTCAGTAACATGATAAGTTAACCCCATATCATTATATCATTATTCAGATCTACATTATTAACCATCAATATATGCAACTATGTAGAAATAACAATAACATCATCATCTATGTAGTGGATAATAAATAAACAAATGGAAGAAAATCATGCACACATATAGACGCTAGGATTGGTTCGAGACGAGGGAAAAACCCACTATGGGGAAAACCCTTGCAAATTCTTCTTCTTGGATCGTCATAAAATGATTCAACAAACAATAGTATAATTATATATTGATCCAGATCCTCATAATGTAGTAAAAGAACTAGCACATGCATAATGTAACCTTAAAAATATATCTCCTAAACGTACTAGATTCTGAGATCTATAATGCAATGTAACTACCTTAATCATATTGATGAACATAACTGTCACTGAGTGGAAACTTCGTAGGAATAAAGATACATATTTTAGGACATGATCTGTAGCGGAAATATATTGAAAAAATCTACATATTTGTAGATATACAACATCAAGAAACCTGGATCCATTATATCACTGAAGCCAAGTGATATCAACTGTGAAATCCTAGATTTGAATCTAGGATGATATCAACAACTGATCGCAAAAAACTCTGACAAAGCGACTGATTTATGGAAGAACTGTGCAAGTAACTAAAGATGAACCAAGTCATATATGCTCATAAAAACCCTTGGTCGCGACCTCAACATGATGTGCTCATGGCTAAATCTCCCTTGGTCAGTGGCATGACACATTGTTCGTGTGGCTCTACTCCAGAGCAACCCAATCTAGCCTCAGGACCCTTGTTGCGACCTTGACAAGCTCTGCCCGTGGCTATGGTAGTTTGGTAGCTACATTTCCATGATGTGCCCACTGATCTAGCCCAATTTCACCAGTTCTATGCCTGTGGCTATAGCCCAGAAGCCCTAGTTAAATGAAAGCCTATCACCTATTATTTTGTACCATACGCGATCTTTTTTTTTTGAACATGTGCAGACCAAAACCAAATAGATGAACCAAGGAAAAGAGTGCAAGAAGAAAATATCATGAGCGAATGTGTGAGAATAAGCTTGAGGTCACCTCTATTTATAGATTTTGTGAGGGGCCGATCAAGGCTTTGGCTAAATCCACATGTTTTGAGGACGACCCATTCCATTTCATTAATAAATAAAATAATTCATAATTTAACTTCTGCTTAACTGATTGGGGCGATCTATAGGTCAATTTTGGTCCTCTAGAAAAGAGGAATCTAATGAAATTATAATCTCAACCATATGAGTTTTCCAAAGTGGAATTTGACCATGGTTTCATAATTTTAACACAATGGTGTCATTACTAAAATTGAAAGAATTAATTCTCTCTATAATATAGCATATATCATTAAATCATGTGATGGTGCCATGGTGGCAAGAGGGGATATTGGTGCAAAAATTCCACTTGAGCAAGTTCCATATGTCTAGACTTCCATGTAGCTCATAAGCACATCCAAAAAATACAAAATGATGTTAATATGGACCAAATCCTTTTAGACTGTTCTAAACTAGTATGTTCTCTTCCACCTTATCACCAACCACAACTCACTAATCTCTCAACTCTATGATCTTCATTAAATAACTAGATTTGCATCATTCTTTCTCATGCGAGTGTTGGGTACTAGATTTGTATACTTTTCTCTCCCATTTTCGTCCACCTTTCTATCTCTTTGTATCATTATTGTTCTTAAACACACGAGGTAAAACCATTTTCCATTATCTTACATGGGATATTTGATTAATAAAGTAATAGTCATGGAAGTTTTACCTTCGCAAACATTAACTCCGATATTTGTACAAATTTGGAAAAAGCAGGAAGATTACAGCTATGAGTCATGGAGCAGCTCCTAAATTCCAACGCTATTTTTACTTGCTACGACAGTGCAACAGACTCCGTTCCACCCCAGCGATATTTCAAGCTTTTTCATGATTTCCTATTGGCAACTATGTTGTTGTTGTAATGAATTGTATAAATGTAAATACTTAGTTATTGAAGGAAATCTACGATTTCCTGAATAGTTGTATAAATAGGGTCTGCGGGCTGTGAATTGAGGTTAAGAAAGAATATATACAGATTTTATAGTAGAAATGTTTCCCAATTAATTGAATGCACAACACTCTGTTGCTTCACATGTAAATTGTGATTTTGTCGTAGCCTTGATCATAGAGTTGGGCCCACTCTTCTGATCAGGTGCTGTGTTATCTTTATTTTGTTTGATTTTATATTTCAGTTTGGTTTTGTTACTGTTGTTCTTATATAATCCTTTAATTTATGTGAATGTCTTTTCAATTCTGTAATCCATTTTAATTTATGTTACAGTAGTCTGTGTGTTCATTGATTTAAGCCTGTGATCTAATAGCAGGTTATGTGATTGCTCTTGCATATACTGTGTGTGTTAGTCTTGAAATAACTAACACCCTAGGTTGATAATTTATGTGGAAAAAGTGTTTGAATATTGTTCACATTTGGACACCAACATTTTGGCGCCGTTGCTGGGGAAGGCTAACAAGGTGCAATAACACGATCTGCAATTGATATAAGGCTCGATCTCTCGTCTTGGGGAGGGAATTTGTTGCCCTAATTCAAGTCCTGAGTATAGTGTTCTGTGTTTTTCTGCTTTTTATTGTTTTCTTTAGAATTGATCTCTCATCTTGGGGAGGGCATCTATTACCCTGCTCCAAGTCCTGAGCATAGTGTGTTGTTTTTCCTTGTTTTTTTTTTTTTGGTTAAGATTGATCTCTCGTCTTAGGGAGGGTATTTGTTACCCTGCTCTAAGTCCCGGGCATAGTTTTCATCTTTTCTACTTTTTGATTATTTTTCTGAAGGGGCCAACTTCTCGTCCTAGGAGGGTACTTGAATACCCTACTTCAGGTCCTAAACTTTGATTTGTTTTATTTTTATTTTTGATTTTTTGCTTGAACCTACTCTCTCGTCCCAGGAAGGAAGTTGTCTGTCTTGCTCCAGGTCCTTAGCGCTTTTGCTATTTTGATGGATTCTTCTCACCAATTGTATGAACAAATATCTGAATAAGAGGGGTAGAGGAAGACCCCGAAAGAAACGAAAGGATCTAGGAAGGAAGACATCATTAGGGGAATTTTGAGGTCTAAAATGGGCCTCCTAAGGAAATTATAAAATAATAGTGGAAATAATAAAGTAAAATTTGATTACATCATCAAATTTTAGAGGGAAAAAAGAAAAAACTACTTTTTCAACTCGTATTTAAAACTTATCTCCCAAAGTTTTTACTCAAATTTTGAGCGAGATTACTCATTGGATGCAAAATTTAATTCCTCATCCAAGGAGTACCCATGTTGCATAGTTTTGATGGATCCTTCTACACGAAAAATTATAAATACATGAAAAACATGATTGCAATCATGTTTTTTCATGTATTTGTCATTTTTCATGTAGTAGGGTCCATCAAAAGTATGCAACATGGGTACTCCTTGGATGAGGAATTAAATTTTGCATCCAACGAGTACTCCCGCTGAAAATTTGAGTAAAAAATTTGGGAGATAAGTTGAAAATACAAGTTGAAAAAATAGTTTTGTTATTGTGTTATTTTTTAATATTTTAACCCTTTTACTTAAAAAATGGTGAATCATCCCCCATGGTTGACATCATCATCTTGAATCCTATTGGTTCTTCTAAAGTTTATTTTGGTTGTACATTTTTCTTAGGAGGCCTATTTTAGACCTCAAAATTCCCCTAATGATATTCAGGAGATCATTGAAAAGGCTAAATTTGAAGCATCCTCTTGTGCTGCTGTCAGGGTAAGGGTTCATACGAGGTCCGAAGGGCAGTCGGTTGAATAGCCAGTACCAGCCACAGTACCATAGGAAATTATTTTGATGGCAGAAGAAGCAATAAATAAGGTAGTGGTAGAGGAGAAATCCCTGTTGTCAGCAGAAGGGAAAGAAATAGCAAGTAGAGGGTCAGAAGAATTGAGCAATTCCAATTGGGAAGAAGAACCTCCGAAAGGGTTTTCATCACCACAAGATCAAGGGAGTGTTGTGAAGCCTCCTGCAGGTGAATTAAGAAATTCCAATTTGGAAAGAGAGTTCCTGAAGGATTTTGCATCACTAAAAGACCAACGAAGTGCAGTGAAACCTCCTACAATTGAATCACCCCAAGTACTAGTCGCAGAACTATTTGAAATCCCAGGTGATTATTGGAGGATATTTATAGCACTTGCAAGTTCTTATATTGATTTTCCAATTGGAAAAATTATAGGTGATGCACCGATGAAGCCCATCCCTTTAACAACTCTACCTAATTTTCATGGGATTCCTTCGGAAGACCCTAATACATTCCTCTTCGAATTTGATATTGTCTGTTGAGGGTATGATTATATCTTCGATGCTCAGAAACTAAAAATATTTCCTGCTACCCTAAAAGGGACAGCCCTGCGATGGTTCATGGATTTAGGAGGGAGAACTATTACCTCATGGGAGGGCATAAAAGAAGGATTTTTGGAGAAATACCAAGATTACTACAAATCTAGTGACATTAAGGAGGAAATATTTAAGTTTGTACATAAAGAGAATGAGAACATGGAAGAATATGTGGAACAATTCAAATATACATTGCAGAGATCAGGAAATAGTGACCTGGATAAGGATATTCTGAAGATCATTATTCTCTGGGCACTTAGGGAAGATTATCTGCAACTTGTGAACATAGTAGGAAAGGGGGATATTTCAAAAGAAGACTTTGACACCATATGTGACTATTGCATTCAATGTTCACAAGGGGCTGCAAGGAGCGGACAAGTAATTTGGTCATTGAAGACTTCTGGTGGAGGGGTTATAAAGGAAGAAATTCGAAATCTACTGGATAAATTTAGGACTAATATCCTGAACACTTTATCTGTCGAGATGGACACTCTAAAAGAGAAACAAAAATAGATGGAGTTGGAAAAGACTATGGATATATTCTGCCCACAGTGCAGAAAGAAGCATCCTTTGAAATAATTCCCATTAAACATAGTGGAAGCCTGCACGATCTGTGAACAGACTCATGTGACCAACTCGTGCCCTTTCTTACCCTGACTAAAGAAAAATTTTCAAGGAGCAAGTGAAGAAAATGTGGTAGACCAACTGTACTTCATGGGGCCGAAAAATCCATGGCAATCTCGACCACCAGCTATGAAAATAGGTATGTTTCAGAACCCATCACAATATTTTAATAATATTAATATGGGTCCTGAGTCTGCACCTTTTTCATCTATGTAGTCTCAATATCAATATCCCTCCTGGAAACAATGGGTTCCCCAGGCCAGCTTAAATCCTTCATGGAATCATAACTAGCATGGACCCTCTGCTACTGGTCAGTTTCCTCAATCTATGCCTCAACACCAACTTCAGTTTCCCTCTAATGTACCTCCTGGTAACCCAACACTTCAACCCCAGTTCCATATCCAGCCCAATCTGAATCCTAATAATAAAGTGGCCCAACAAACAAACACTCTTAACCTTCCATCTTATAGAATTTCTACTACAGGGCTTAATGAGATAAATTTATGATCTGGGCAGGTAGTAAATGCTCCTACTTCACCTATTATCATAGAACAGATTGACAGTGAAGTTACAGAACTAGAACAGAGGATAGTTGGGGATAAACTGGACCAAAACATAACAAATCAGACACCTCCCCAATCTGTTCTTAATCAGGGTCATTCAACTTCTCCTCCATATCTTGAAAGACTGACCTTGAACAAACAAAACCCTCTGGCAGAGTTTGATTTCCTAGGGGAATTTAAAAATATTTTTGTCAAATACCCCTATTACAAGCCATGAGGGACGTACCTATATATGCAAAAACTCTCAAAGATTATCGCTCTAAGAAACTAGGGAAGAAACCTAGGGATCCATTAACCATTCATGTGACAGGTAGACTGTCTGACATCATGTTAGGAAAGATCATGCCTGTGAAATATGGAGACCCAGGAAACCCAATTCTAATAGTACAAGTTAATGGGTTTGAAATCCCAAACGTACTGGTAGATTTGGGAGCTTCCATCAACATTATTACTTCTAAAACAATTAATACATTAGGTCTCAGAAACATTAAGCCAACCTCTACTATCCTGGAACTAGTAGATAGATCTACAATTAAAATGGTAGAGAAATTGGAAGATGTGACCATTTCGGTGGATTCATAGCATTGCCCTATGGACCTCCTTGTATTACAGACTTGATCTTCAGTTGGTGGTCATCCATTGATCCTAGGAAGACCTTGGCCCATAACTGCAAACGCATACATAGGGTGCTGATCTAGGCATATGATCATATCAAATGTGACAGTTACAAAGAATCTTATCCTCTATTTTCCTGCGGAACCTAGCCCATATGAAAAGCTATCAACCAGTCAGAAACCTATAATAATAGAAGATCTTGGACCTGAAAATGAAGAAGTTAGACCAATCCTCACTATTGGGCAGGCCCTTCAATTCAAAACAGAAACTGAGGACAATGCCATCAACACTTTTATTAATGATCCCAGTTCTGTTTCCAATTCAAATCATCAAATTTTTTAATCTACTATGAGCTGTGAAACACAGGAAAACATTGAACCAAAAGATTAAATTGAAGACATTCCTGTAACTTCATCCCATGATAGTATTCCGATTGAGATTGAACCAGGGAAAACACTCAATATCAACCCTAATCTATCTGAATCCCAAACAAAATAGCTCTTAAAATTCCTTTAATATCATCAGGAAGCATTTTCCTAGAATTAGACAGACATGAATGGGATCCCTGCTAACTTATGTACTCATCATATTTATATTAAGGAAGATTGCCGCCTTGTGAGACAACCCCAATGGAGGATGAATCCTGCTCTAAAGAACATTTTCAAATAAAAATTACAAAAATTATTGGATGTAGGTTTCATTTACCCCATCTCAGATAGCCAATGGGTATCCCTACTAGTTATTGTTCCTAAAAAGAATGGTAAGTGGCGGATCTGTGTATATTACAGGGAGCTAAACACGGAAACTCAAAAACACCATTTCCCTTTGCTATTCATTGACCAAGTCCTGGACACCCTGGCTAGGAAGAAGTTCTTTTCCTTCCTAGATGGATTCAGTGGATATAACCAGATCCAGATAGCCCCAAAAGACCAAGAAGAAACAACTTACACATGTCCATGGGGAGCCTTTGCATATAGGGTCCTCCCATTTGGCCTGTGTAATGCTCCTGCCACCTTCCAGAGGGAAATTCTGGGAAATTTTTCTTATTTATTCGATGAAAGTGTTGAAATCTATATGGATGATTTTACTCCATATGGAAATTCATTTGAAGAGGGATTGGTGAATCTGGAAAAAGTACTCAAAATTGTAAGCAGAACCATGTATCTCTTAGTACAGTCAAATGCCATATGATGAGGGAAGAAGGAATAGTATTGGGACATTTTCTCTCAGCTGTTGGAATTCGAGTTAATCCAGCAAAATTTGTGGTGATATTACACTTCCTGGTACCCAAAACACCGACTCA
This sequence comes from Pinus albicaulis, assembly GCA_034641835.2. Lineage (NCBI taxonomy): Eukaryota > Viridiplantae > Streptophyta > Pinopsida > Pinales > Pinaceae > Pinus > Pinus albicaulis. The sequence continues at coordinate 1,035,237,920 of CM076583.1, read as the reverse complement.
GGTACGTAGCTTTATTGGTTGTGCTGGTTATTACAAACTCTTTATAGAAAATTTTGCTAAAATAGCACATCCACTTTTTCAATTGCTAACAAAAGATGCATAATTCTTATGGACTAAAGACTGTGAGACAACTTTCATGAAAACTAAGGGGCTGGTTTGTAAGGCCCCAATCCTCCGAGGACCCGATTGCACATTACCATTTCACATACATGCTGATGCTTCTCAGACAACAGTAGGAGCAGTTTTAGGACAACAGGTAAACAAAACACCGTATGCAGTTTACTACGTCAACAAGAATTTAATTCCCGCTGAATTAAATTGCACGGTGATGGAGAAATAATTCCTGGCTGTCATCTATGCTATCAACAAGTTCCGACACTACATCACCAGGTATCCTACTTTTTTACATACTGATCATGCATCAATAAGGTATTTGATGAATAAACCTATCACTCCTGGCCGTATTACAAGATGGTTGTTATTGCTTCAAGAATTTGTTATCACAATAGTAAACAAACTAGGAAAAGATAATGTAGTCACTGACTTCTTATCTAGAATGGATAACAATGATGAATGCACACCTATAGAAGATAGTTTTCCCGATGAGCATATTTTTGCAGTTTCTACTAAACCTCCGTGGTATGCAGATATTGCTAACTATCATGGTATAGGGAAAATGCCACACAATTTTTCATAGAGGGAACAACGAAAAATTATTCATCACAGTGCTCGATATTCTTGGATGGAAGGGTACCTTTTTCATACAGGAGCTGATAAGAAGATCCGACGCTGTGTATCTGAGGATGATATTTATGAAGTATTGAAAGGTGCCCATGATGGCCCTTGTAGGGGGGATTTTTCAGACAAAATAACATGCCATAAGGTGTTGCAAATGGGATACTACTGGCCTTCTATATTTCGGGATGCATAGAATTATGTCAGGAGGTTTGACAGTTGCCAGTGCATGGGGCAACTCGGTCGAGCTGATGAAATGCATTTACAGGCACAGGTAGTCCTCGAACATTTTCAAAAATGGGCTATCAACTTCGTTGGACCCTTCAAACCACCCTCCCAGCAAAAGGTTCACATTATGGTTTGTACTTATTACATGACTAAGTGGGTAGAAGCCAAAGCTGTTTCAAAAGCAATAGAGCAGGTGGTCTCAGATTTTCTATTTGAGGATTTTTTTACTCGTTATGATACTCCAGGAGAGATTGTTTCAGATGGAGGAGCACAAGTTACATCACACATGATAGCAAAGCTTATGAAAAAATATGGGGTCAAGAATAGGGTGACATCTCCATACCACCTCCAGGTGAATGGACAAGTGGAAAGCACAAAAAAGACATTAGAAAATATCTTGACAAAAACTGTGGCATACCATTTTCGGGATTGGGCTCAGAAGCTGTCTGAAGCTCTCTGGGCGTACAATACAACATTTTGGAACATGACTTGTTTTTCACCATTCAAGTTGGTTTATGGGAAATCCCCATTGTTTCAAATAGAATTTGAAATCAGTACGCTCAGAACAGCTCTTGAAGTTGGTTTAGATCTGTCAGATGCCCAGAAACAACAACTAGCCCAACTCAATGAAATAGATGAAATTCGTTCAATGGCTGTCCAAAGGACTGCTTCTATTCAGCAAAATAGAGTGAAATGGAACGATAAGTTTATAAAAAACAAGGTGTTTCATAGGGGAGACTGGGCATTACTTTATGACTCCCGTTTTAAGGATTTTAAGGGAAATCTTTGCACTCGATGGATGGGACCTTACGTGGTGGATGTTATATTTGATAATGGAACAATGAGGCTAGTCACAATTGATGATACACATGCTTCATTCATAGAAAATGGACATCGCCCGAGATTATACCACCGCCCAGCCTCTAAGGAAGATTTTATCAAAAACCTTTTTAAGAAATCTAGTTTGAATGTTATCAGCGCAGAGAACGCTTCCTATGCATCCTCGCTCTAAAAAAAATAAGTAAATAAATGTAGAAATTAGATGCATTAAGAATGCATACGTCCTAGATTCACCTGATCTCACAATATTTAACTTCTTGCAAGATTCTGAATCATTCCACTGTTAATATTTTGCGGAAAATTAACTTCACACACATGTAAAGCATAAAAAAAATAATCACACATAACAAAGTTGTTTTTAACTGGAAAATCCTAAAGCTGAAAACCCCAACTATATATTATGTATCATGGAATCATATGACAATCCTCATACAAAGCTTATCAAGTTCTCAGTACAGTACAATCGTCATACACTAATCAGGAACAATCTTGCAAATCCATGCACCGATCTCTGCCCCCTGATAGCCTGCCTCCACTGCACAATCCCTGTTGAAGAATAGCTCTGAATGAATTCGAATTACTCTTGCCTTGACTGTGAAATCCTCATTGGAAACTCCAATGTGTGTGTGATGTAATCAATGCATCACTATAGTCACAACAGATAGTCCATCTTTCCCTTTCACCTACCTCTCCACTGGGTCTCCATTGAAACTGCCATGCAATGTAGTTAACTACTGTATTGTTCAGTTGATTAATGAATTATTATTTGTGAATTAATTAACTAATTAATTCACTCCACTCTCACTAGTGTATCATTCAGTTAGACTAGATACAACTAGCTCAACTGAGTCTAACTGAGTTAAACTGAATACAACTCCATAACTAATCCTTCCAACTGTGTCATAACTCTGCCACTTGAGTTCTAACTGAGTCCTCCATGCATTAGCTCCAGTAAACCCTTGGGAATTGTGTAATTCCCACAGTCCACTGATATGCCACATCTGTGCACTGAAACAAAGTGCTCCAAGAGAACAAGTTTCTATTTAGAGTCTGATTGTTATTAAGAGCTAATAATAATCGACATGCATCTATTTTTAGATCAACGATGTATAAATAGACTTCGCCCAATATTCTAAAAATATAATTTCATCTATTTTTCCAACCTGATCAACCATCGATAAATAGCATCCTGCAACTTCTGAAATATGATCACCATGTCTAAAAATAGACATAGCCTAAAAATACACTTGCACCAAAAATAGCCTACGGGCCCACTTAGTGAAGGCGACTCTTTTCACTAAGCTCATCATCTTGTTGAATCTCAACACTCCCTCTCAACAATATAGGGATTATAATTCACCTCGATCCTGCCTCTATGGTATTCAAATTTGCTCCTGGCGAGTGCCTTCGTCAGAATATCTGCATCCTGATCCTCCGTAGGAGTGTACTGAGGCAACATGATCTTCCGCTGCACACAATCTATGATATGATGATACCGGATATCAATATGTTTAGATCTATCATGAAACAAAGGATTAACTGAGAGTTTAATGTAACTCTGATTATCACAATGTATCACTATTGGATCTAAATTTGAACCAAACAAACCAACTAGAATCTTCCTCATCCAGATAGCCTCACATGCAGCTTGACTTGCTGCCATGTATTCTGCTTCCGCTGAACTGAGTGCCACAGATATTTTTTTCCTGCTGTACCAAGAAACTACCGTAGATCTGATACTAAAACTCCCTCCTGATGTGCTCTTTCTTTCTGTTGGGCTTCCTACCGAATCTGCATTCGTGAAGCCATGCAACTTCACCTCATCCGTCTGTCTGTACCATAAACCATACTCAGATGTGCCCAAGAGATATCTCAGGACATGATTGCCTGCCTTCCAAAAGAGCTTGGTAGGCTTAACCATTTCTTGTGAAAGTTGGTTCACCGCATAGCATATGTCCGGTCTTGTATTGACTAAATACATGAGCAAACCCACCAACTGTCGATAAACAGTGGAATCGACTACCTCTGCCGATGTAGCATCGTCTTTGTTCCAATTTTCTGGAAGAGGAGTGTCGATAGGCTTGCAGCCTTGCATGTGAAACTTCTCCAGTATCTCCTGGGCATACTTTCCTTGAGACACAAACAGTTCACCTTCTTGCTGCCATATTTCCAATCCAAGGAAATAATGAAGGAGGCCCAAATCCTTCATCTCAAACTCCTTTGCAATATTTTCCTTGCATGAGTGTATCAACTGCTCATCACCTGTTAGTATTAAATCATCAACATAAAGTACAATGATTAAAAGCTTACCCTCCACCACAATCTGGTACAAGTTTGCATCTACCTCACTCTTGGTGAAGCCAAGTCCAGTGAAATAGCTGTCGATCTGAGTGTACCAAGCACGGGGTGCTTGTTTCAGCCAATAAAATGCTCTTTTGAGCCTGCACACATGCGACTCACTGTTGAAGATCTCAAATCCTTCAGGCTTCTCAATGTACACCTCTTCCTCAATGATCCCATTAAGGAACACAGTCTTCACATCCATCTGATGAATGTGCCAACCCATCTGCGCTGAGAGAGAAAGGATGGTCCATATGGAAGAATATCGTGTGACTGATGTGAAGTTTTCTTCATATTCAATCCCCTCGATATGTGAGAAGCCCCGGGCAACAAATCTTGCCTTATACTTTTCGACACTCCCATCAGCAACTTGTTTCTAAAAATGGAGTCATACTCCTCCACCATGGAATCTACCCATGTGGGCTTCTGCACTGCTTCTTCGAAAGAAGATGGCTCTGTCACGATACACGTGCTCATAAGAGTCATGTATCCAGTAAATCGGTCAGGTCACTGTCTCTATCTGCGCTATGATGTGGGTACTCCTACATTCTGTTCCGCATCAGCTTCAGTCTATCAGCTTCTGTGGTATGCTTTCTGCCTTGTCTAATGTTTGGTTCTGCATGATTGGACTCCTCCACTCCATGAATGTCCTCCTATGGCTGATCCACATCCAGAGGCTCATCTTTGGGAATGAGAAGTTCCTCCTCTACATGCAACTGTAGCTCCCTCTCAAGAAACAACTTCATGGCTTTCACCTCATTGAATTTTATATCCCGTCGCACAACAGTCATCTGACTGTCTGGAAAATACACACGATAATTATGGGGTGTCTCTGTGTACCCCACAAATATCCCAACTTTTGCAGTCGGCTCCAGCTTCTTCCTAGCATCCTTTGTCACATGAATGTAAACAGGTGAGCCAAAAATCTTCAAATGAGAAATATTAGGCTTCTTACCAGTAAAATCTTCTTCAGGTGCACTCATTCCAAGTACTCTATGAGGAAAATAGTTTTGCACATAAACCGCAGTGTTGCATGCTTCCGCCCACAAGTGCATCGGTAGGCCCTGGTCATGTAACATCGCTCGTGCAACACCGACGATCGTTCTATTCTTCCTCTCCACAACCCCATTCTGCTATGGGTTATGAGGCACTATGAGTTCTCTTCGAATTCATTCTTTGCTACAAAAGTCTTTGAATTTTCCCGAGATGTATTCACCACCATTATTGCTCCGTAGAGCTTTCACTTGCTTCCCCGACTACTTCTCCACCAATTCCTTGAACTCACAGAAATTTGAGAGCGTTTCACTCTTATTCTGCATGAAGAAGATCTAGCATCTACGAGAATAGTCATCAAAACATATAACATAATACCTGTGTTTTGTTGTTGAAGCAACCAAGAAAGGTCCACACACGTCTGTGTGAATTCTCTCCAGGATCACCAAAGCACGATTCTCCTTCTCATGAAAGGTGTTCTTCACAAACTTACCCATAGTACATCCCTTGCACTAATCTGACTGCACAAGAGTACCCTTAGTAAGTTCAGTAGAAATATACTGCAAAATCTTCAAAGCGCCATGGTAAAGATGGTCCAATCTCCTATGCCATAATTCGCCCTCATCCTGGCTCACCACTTCTTCTTCTTTGCCCACCATTGCAGTGCAACCATCTACCTCCAGCGTGTAGAGATTCTCAATTCGAACCCCTATCTATTTGGTTTGACCCATTTCTTTATGTCAAAGGAAGGCTTTTCCCTCACTGAAAACAACATCATAACCTCTGTCTTCCAGCATTGCGACCAAGACCAAATTCTTCTTCAGACTTGGAACATGCATAACATTCTTCAACAAGAATGGATTGCTGGACTCCCTCTCAAAGGTAATGGTCCCAATTCCAGTTGCATTGTACCGACCATCGTCTCCCATCTCTATATGCATCTGGAGGTCCTTCTCCTCCAAGTCACTAAAAAAATCTTTGTCTCCCGTCATATGGAAATACGCACCACTATCAAGATACCACACCGATCCCATACAACTTTAAACCAAGCATGCGATCAAAGAGAAATCAATTTCAAATTGCAAGGCTAAGGCCTCTCCAGCTGCATATCCAATAGCCTTCTTGTTCTTCTTCTTTTGTCGACAGTTAGTGGTGAAATGTCCATGTTCGTGACAGTGAAAACACTTCGCTTTGGAAAAATCCTGCTTCTTGCCTTTAGCATCAGATTTTGAAGGATGTTTCTTCCCCTTCCATTTCCTTTCTTTGGTAGCCAAAGTGCAATTCTCTTCATCTTCATTCTTCGATGAAGATCCATCCCTGGCACCCCACGTTATCTCCTCCTGCGCAAGATCCAACCAAAGTCGCTCCCATCCCGGTAGTTTCTCTTGTCCATTGACAAAGTATTCATAGCTATGCCAAATCTTTGGAAGCCCAAGGAGAGCCAAGATCACCAAGTATTCATCATCAACAGTAACCCCCACACTTCCGAGTTCATCCTTGCAGTGGACAAAATTCGTGAGGTATTTTGGAATATTGTCGCCTTTCTCCATTTTTATTTTTCTGATCTTGTCTTTAAGCGCCAAATTCCTCTGGTCACTTCTGCTTTGGAACAAGTCTGTCAAAGCCTTCCACATTAGTGATGGAGTGGATTTCCCATGAAGGCTGGACACAACATGGTCCTTCACACCTTCCAACAAAATTCTTCTTGTCTTTTCTGTCTTCTTTTTCCATGCGTCAAGTAATGCAGCATCGCTAGATCCCGGCTTAGGAACATCGCTATCGATGAAATCCTTCATTCCATTATCCTCCAGAACTACCTCCATCCCGTCCTTCCAGGCTATGTAATTCGAGCTCCCATCTAGGGCATACTCCAATCACAACCCATTGAAAGCCATTTCAATGTATACTCAACTTCTGCACCAAGAATCTTCTGTAGCAAATTCGAATTATCCACCAACACAAAATCACTTTAAAATTGCAATATTCAATTAACAATTCTTTGATACCATGTAGAAATTATATGCACTAAGCATGAATATGCCCTAGATTCACCTAATCTCACAATATTTAACTTCTTGCAAGATATTGAATCATTGCACTATTAATCTTTTGTGGAAAATTAATTGCACACACATGTAAAGCATAAATAAAAATAATTGCACATAACACAGTTGTTTTTAACTGGGAAAGTATGAAGCTGAAAACCAAAAATATATATTATGTATCATGGAATCATATCATAATCCTCATACAAATCTTATCAAGCTCTCAATATAGTACAATCATCATACACTAATCAAGAACAATCTTGAAAATCCGTGCACCGATCTCTGCCCCCTGCTAGCCTGCCTCCACTACGCAATCCCTGCTGAAGAATAGCTCAGAATGAATTCGAATTACTCTTGCCTTGACTGTGCAATCCTCATTGGAAACTCCAATGTGTGTGTGATGCAATCAATGCATCACTATAGTCACAACATATAGTCCATCTTTCCCTTTCACCTACCTCTCCACTAGGTCTCCACTGAAACTGCCATGCACTGTAGTTAATTGTTGTATTGTTCAGTTGATTAATGAGTTATTATTTGTGAATTAATTAAATAATTAAATCACTCCACTCTCACTATTGTATCATTCAGTTAGACTAGATACAACTAGCTCAACTGAGTCTAGCTGAGTTAAACTGAATACAACTCCATAACTACTCCTTCCAACTGTGTCATAACTCTTCCACTTGAGTTCTAACTGAGTCCTCCATGCATTAGCTCCAGTAAACCCTTGGGAATTGCATAATTCACTCAGTCCACTGATGTGCCACATCTGTGCACTGAAACAAAGTGCTCCAAGAGAATAAGTTGTTGTTTAGATTCTGATTATTATTAAGAGCTAATAATAATCGGCATGCATCTATTTTTAGATCAACGATCTATAAATAGACTTTGCCCAATTTTCTAAAAATAGAATTTCATCTATTTTTCCAACTTGATCAACCATCCACAAATAGCATCCTACAACTTTTGAAATATGCTCACCATGTCTAAGAATAGACATAGTTTAAAAATATACTTGCACCAAAAATAGCCTGTGGGCCCACTTAGTGAAGGTGACTCTTTTCACTAAGCTCATCATCTTGTTGAATCTCAACAATAAAAAAAATAAAAATAAATAAAGAATAAATAATAAAGAATTATATTGTTACTATTTATTTGGTTGTCTTTTTGCAGGAATTACTACTAAGGAGTAATGTTTTAAAAATCAAATTTTTTTCTAAGTATCAATTGCTGCTACTCATGATGTTGTTACTCAGTTGCTGCTACTCATGATGTTGTTACTCGGTTGCTGCTACTCATGATGTTGTTACTCGGTTGTTTCTACTCAGGGTGTTGTTGCTCGGTTGCTGCTACTCATGATGCTATTACTCATTTTTTTTTCTACTCGATGTTGTTACTCCTTGGTAGGTCGTAGCTAGATGTTATTACTCCGGATGCTATTACTCGCATTTATGTTACTCCAGATGATGTTACTCGCACTGTGGTTACTTCGGATGCTGCTACTCGCACTGCTGTTACTCCAGATGCTGCTACTCGCATTGTTGTTACTCCGGATGATGTTACTCGCACTATTTTTACTCTGGATGTTTTTACTCCGGATGTTGTTTCTCGCACTATTGTTACTACAGATTTTGCTACTCACACTACTGTTACTCGAGATGTTGTTACTCCAGATTCTGTTACTCGCACTGTTGTTACTCCAGATGCTACTACTCATACTCCTATTACTCCAACCACATCATTACTACACCGTCATCCTACCAACCGTCACTTCATCCAGGTAGGCCGCTAGGTACACCTCCACGTGACTTTTACCGATTTAATTAAATATCCCATGTGAAGACATTAATGTCATGGACGGAAACTTTTAACTTGGGGGGGTGTCGTCATAATTTAATGACAACGTAATGATGATTTCGTAAGTCATTATTATAATTCCGTGTGTGGTACACCCTACAATCCTTACCAATACTCTGTATACTCACTAAATACATATTGGGATCTGTAACATGTCCTTTGCATTTCATATGAATTAATTACCGTTCTATTCATTACACTTACCATACTTTTTCATGATTTGTCCCGGTTTCCGAGAATTACCATCCATATTTACCGTTACTACCCTTCATTTTCACCATGTGGTTTTCCTAAATTTGGTATCCACCACTCCATCCAATGGTCTACTATTCCAGAGTGTTGTTAAAGCCCCCACACTATGGGCGGACTGGCCGTGCGGGATGAACCTAAAAATATAGCTTCAGTCTGCAGTAATCGAGAGGTATGGAAAATCTCTATCAATGCAGGATGGGATACCTACTTCGACAGATTGCGAGGGTTTGACATGTAAATCACAGTGGATTTTGTGCTTAATTTGGATGAGAATTGCTCGTGGGTAAGAGGATTGGAAATTCCTGTCACAGAAGAAATAATTGCAGAAGTTAGCAGGCTGAGACAGCAAGGGCAACAATAGTTTGCTCAGAGAGTTCCTCTCCTAGAGTTTCCCGAACTATTCTTGCAGATAGTAGAAAGCATCATTCAATTGGGAAGAGGATATGAGCGCATGTCTATGCCATATCCATGGAACGAAGTCATATGTTTTGTAATGAAATACATAACTTGCGAGAGTTGGGCCATAAATTTGTTTAAATATCATTTTAAAATTTTAACTCACCTTCGATTTCCAAAGGCTCAGGTGCATTCTTTAAACATGCCCTTCGTTTTATTAAAACAATTGCAGCACATGGCACAGTCTGCACGGCGTTCATGCTGGATGCCGGCAGTGCTCTCCAATCATGGATTGGTATGTTTATTGGTCATGCATGCAATAGTCAGATTTCGAGTTTCTTGGGCAGAACTCTGTCGATCATCAGAAGAAGAGATAGCAGTTGTCATTGCTGCTAGAGAAGTAGAACTAGTCTCTCCGGCTGGTTTAGCAGAAGAAGAACCTTCGGAGGAAATTGATCAAGTGGAACCTGAAGAAATGGAAATGGAGGTTGATCAGGAGGAACCCAAAGAAGTGGAAATGGAGGTTGATCAGGAAGAACCTGAAGAAATGAGAGTAGAGGAGATAATTTGTGACACAGTCGAGGCTACCACATAAGAACCAACCTCTCTTGAGGAACCCACAAATGAAGGAGTTATGGATATAGTGCATGAAGTTGATACTGTCATACAATTGTCAACTTTTGTCAATGAAGAACATGGAAGTGGAATATTAGACAGAGGGATGGCAAGTGATGCTGTTCTGCAAGAAACAACATCACCTGCCCAAGCAGATATGGATATTGAAAAAAGTGGGGGTGCTACATAAGAACCACTCATGATTTTGCTAGAACAGTGAAACAGGGAAGAGTCAACCTGCGAAGTCGGCACCACTACACAAGAACCAGTGTCGACCATAGAAGAGAAAGAAATCCATGAAGAATAGGAAGATAAGAGAGAAACAACCCACGAGGTTGATACTATCCCACAAGAAATAGTATCGACCACATAGGAGGAAATAATGCACAAAGGGAAAGAGGATAGAAGGGAAACAATCCTCAGAATCGACGTTGTTCCACAAGAACCAGCGTCGACCCTAACTGAAGTAGTAGTGCATGAAAGTCTGGCCCAAGACGGAAATGAGGATGATGAAGCTATTCCTTGCTCTCTATTCTTGTCTATCATGCCTAGAGGGGTGAGGGGATTATGCTCATCCCAATGATTAATGGGGGAAATAGCTATCCCACAGGTGCTTAAGTTCATCAACCTAGGAAAGGACATGGCCAATATCGGCCCAGTAATTTTTGAATCTCGGATGGAGCACCCCGAGGCTCACAAAGAGGATGGAATTCTTGTGGAAACACCAGAACATAGGATGGTCAATGGAAGCGCTGAACGAGCAATAGAATTCCCTGAGGTAAATGCAGAAGAAAATTCCCCTGAAGACAAGGAGCCCAACTAGAAAGACTTAGCAGAGGAACCAGTTGATAATATTGACAGTATTCCATCGCCTCTTGAGCCCATTAGAGGCCTAGGAGATGAATTTATTGTTAAACAGGAATGGATTGAATAGTGTGAGCAAAGAATATTACCTCTAAAGAAAAGGTATCAGCTGTAGTTCACTGAAACCATGAGATTGAAGAAGGAGGTTTGACAGTTGAAGTGGCAAGTTTCCTGGTTGAAAAATAAGGTAAAAGTCTACAAGTGGAAGGAAGTAAAGCCAAAAATTGAGGTCGCTTCTCCAAATACACAGGCTTCTCCAATGGAACAGTTGTTTTAAGGCCGAGAATTTTTCTTGGCCGCTAAAATTCAGAGGTGGCAGTCTCCTGCGAATGGACATAAGAAAGAGATAATGCAGGTATGAGACTAGGTTGTCGGGATCATTACATGATACATAGACTAGTTAGATAAGGCACGGCTGAGGCAAGCTAAAAAAAAGGCCAGAATAGAAGAATTGGAAGAACAAGTGCATTTGTTGCAATCAGATAAGGAGAATATGTTCTCCCTGGTACAATAGGTAATGGCTTGCAGACCTCCTACACATAGCTATGCCTTATTCCTTCATGAAAAATTTATTTTCTTTTATCTTGATAGTATATATAAGGAGATTTGGCACGAAATTGAGGACCCCATTCAATTTCTCCGTATCTTAAAAATTCATGATATCATAGGAAAAAACTTAATGTGCGAGCTTGTTGTGAAACCAGCTCCAAAAATAGAAGAAAAGAGATATAAACGCCTTAGAAATAAGCCACTTAGAGGGGGAAACCTCCAATACATTACATGAATGAAAAATTCTTGGATGATACATATTACAAAACCTCCTTTCTATATATAGGAGTCCATGGGGCCATAATGCAATGCTAGTGGGGCCCAATGTAATCCTAGCCGACCTAACAATAATTATTTAAGGGCACAATAATAACAATATGGGGGTTACAGGGGTACAATAATAACAATAAGGGGGTTACAATAACAACAATAAGGGACTATACTAGTAATATAGGGACCTATCGTGCCCCTCTCCTTCAAAAAGGTGTTGTACTCAATTCTTGGGTAGCTCTGGGTGCTTCTGTATAAAATTCTCATCCTCCCATGTAGAATCTTCAGTGGGCAAGCTCTTCCACTTGATGAGATACTCCGAAATTGATCGATTCCATAGCTATCGAGTTCTTGTTTCCGTGATTGCTTTAGGTTCCAATATGATTTTTCCTTCCTCATCAAGTTCTGACAATATTGTTTGAACTGGAATATTTTCAACTATAACCTTCTTTAAGCATGAAACATGGAAAACTGGATGCACTCGTGAAGAGGTAGGAAGCTCCAATTTGTATGCCATAGTACCAATCTTTTGCAACACCTTGTAAGGACCATAGTAATTTGGCGATAATTTATTATCCTTCTTAGCTTGCTTGAGGGACATTTGTTTGTATGGTTGTAGCCATAAAAATACCCAGTCTCCTACATCAAAAACTCTCTCGCTGCGATGTTGATCTGCCTGTTGTTTCATTCGATTTTGTGCCAAATTCAGGTTATCCTTTAAGAGTTGGAGAAATTCTTGTTGATGCTTGATGTGATCTTCCACTCCTTGAACCTTCAAATTTTCTCTTAAAGATGATGTGTTGGATGGTGGATGATATCCATAAATTTCCATAAATGGGGTCATTTTTGCTCTAGTATGGAAGGAAGTGTTATACCACCATTCAGTGAGAGGTAACCACTTGACCCATTGTGTTTGTTTATCAGATACAAAACAACGAAGATATACTTCCAAACATTTATTTACCATCTCAGTTTGGCCATCAGATTGAGGATGATAAGATGAACTATGAGCTAATTGAGTACCCAAACAAGAAAATAACTCCGTCCAAAAATTTCCGGTAAAAATGGGATGTCTGTCGCTCACAATAACCCTTGGGTTTCCATGTAGATTTTTAATTGTGTCCATAAATGTAGTAGCAACTATACTTGCTTTAAATGGATGAGATCATGCACAAAAGTGTGCATACTTGGTAAGTCTATCAACTACCACCATGATGACACTCTTTTTTTCGGACTTAGGTAAACCTGTGATAAAATCCATTGAAATCTCCCCCCAATGTTGACTTGGAATGGATAAAGGTTGTAGAAGTCCCGAGGTCTTAATTGTCTCAACTTTATTTTGCTGGAAAACCAAAAATTCCGCTACAAAATTTTGAATATCAGATTTAAGGCCATCCCAAAAAAATTCTTTCTTCACCCTATGGTAAGTTTTTAAAAATCCTGAGTGTCCTTCTAAAGGGGAAGTGTGCAATTCCAAAAGAATCTTTTGTTTTAGTTGGGAATTATTACAAAGATATAAGCGATCTTTGTACCATAAGGAATCATTTTTCAAACTAAATGTATTAGATGTACTAGGATCTTGCTGCAACTTTTGAATGAGTGTCCATACTTCTTTGTCATTCTTCCATTCATCTCTTGCTTCGGTTATCCAATCTGGTTGGATAATAGAAATGGCACAAAGCAATGCTTCCACCTCTTCATTCTTTCTTGAGAGTGCATCTGCAACAACATTAAGCTTCCCTTTTTTATAGATTGTTTCAAAGTCATAACCCAACATCTTTGTGACCCATTTTTTCTGCTCTTCTGAAGATAGTCTTTGTTCCAAAAAGTGTTTAAGACTATCATGATCAGGTTTTACCTTGAAGTGTCTTCCCATTAGGTAAGTTCGACATTTATTTAGTACATGCAGTATTGCTAACATTTCCTTCTCATAAATAGGTTTCTATAAATACTTTCCTTTGATTGGATGACTTTAAAAATAAATGGGTCTTCCTTCCTGCATTAAAACAGTACCAATTCCATTTCCTGAGGCATCACATTCCACAATAAAGGTTTTGGTAAAGTCTACGTAGCTAAGACCGGTGCTAGGCACATTGCCTCTTTAAGATGTTCAAAGGCCTTAGTTGCTTCAGGAGTCCATGAAAATGCATCTTTCTTCAATAATGTTGTTAGAGGTGCTGCTATTCTCCCATAATTCTTAACAAACTTGCGATAATACCTGTTAACCCGAGAAATCCTCACAACTGATTTATGGTTATGGGGACTTTCCATTCCTTAATGGCTTTAATTTTGTTAGGGTCTAGCTTAACACCCTCGTGAGATACAATATGACCCAGATATTCCACCTCTTGTACTCCAAAGAAACATTTGGATGTTTTTGAATATAATTGTTTCTCCTGCAATAGTTTGAGCACCCTGTCAACATGTTGAACATGATCCTTCCAAGACCTGTTGTAGATTAGTATATCATCAAAAAATACTAGCACAAATTTTCTAAGGGTGGGTTTGAAAATGGAATTCATCAACCCTTGAAATGTAGAAGGTGCATTGGTAAGGCCAAAAGGCATGACCAAAAATTCATAATGACCCTCATGCGTTCAAAATGCTGTTTTTGGAATATCTTCAGTCTTCATTCTAATTTGATGATATCCTGAACGAAGATCCAACTTGGTAAAATAAATTGCTCCATGTAATTCATCCAATAATTCATCAATCACAGGAATGGGAAATTTGTCTTTAATGGTGAGCTTATTGAGCTCCCTATAATCCGGACACATTCGCCATGATCCATCCTTCTTGTGTACCAATACTACAGGAGCAGAGAAAGAACTTTGACTAGGTTGAATTATACCCGCCTCTAAGATTTCTGCAATCATACGTTCAATTTCGCTCTTTTGGAAGTAAGGATATCTATAAGGCCGGATGTTTGGAGGAACACTTCCTGGAATCAAATGAATAGCATGATCATGATCACGAATAGGTGGGAGTCCTTTGGGAGTTTCAAACACCTTGGAATGATTCTCCAAGACTTGTTGGAGATCTGCAGAAATAGATGATTTTGATGTCGGAACTTCTAGTGAGCATAATTGTGCAATTACGCCTCGTTGTTCTTTCTTTAGAAGCTTTGTCATGACATTATAGCTTATTATCCTTCCTGGCTTCCCTTCAATACCCCGTAATTCGACTTCCTTTCCTTCTGAAAAAAATTTCAAGAAAAGTTCTTGAAAATTAAAAGCTACCGTCCCCAAAGATTGTAACCATTTTACTCCTAGTACAACATCAGCACCTCCCATAGGAATGGAAAGCATTGGACTAGTCAATACATATTCCCCCATGGTTAGCTTGATATTATGGCATTTTCGAGAGCAATTTATAGTTCCTCCATTTGCAACCATCACTTGACATTCTGGTGCTGGGTATAGGAAACAATTTAATTCCTTGGCTACCTTACAATGAATAAAATTATGGGTGCTACCGGAATCAATCAACACTATTACCTTTTTCTTCTTGATATGTCCTTCTATCTTGAGAGTTTGAGGAGTGGTAATTCCTGCCAATGCATTACACGATATGGTCGGACTCATTTCTTCCGCTTCTTGGGTTAGTTCCTGGTGTATTTCCTCTTCTTGTTCATTTTCTTCTTCCTCTTCACAATCTATGTAAAATAATTTCTTCTCAGCACACTTATGACCTTTAGTGTATTTGCTATCACAACTGTAGGAAAGCCCTTTTTCTCTTTTTTCTTCCAATTGTTGTGGTGTCAACCTTGTAGGTTGTGGAAATCTAGGTGGAGAAACACTTCCTTCTTTATAGAAGTGAGTGGTAGGCTTCCTTGTAGCCATAATTTTAAATTAAATTTTTCTTGCCAACCTGAATGCCTTCTCCAATGAATCAGGTTCCAAAACGCAAAGTTCATGTTGGATGTTATCCTTTAAAGTACCTATGAAGAGATCAATCCTGTGTTCCTCTGGAATATAAGTTACTCTTATATTCAATTTTTGGAAGTCCTCAATGTGCTGCCCCATTAAACCCTTTTGTTTGAGATTTATGAATTGGCTAAAGAAGGTTTTTCTCTTTGTATCCTCATAATGTGCTATCATTTCCTCCGTAAAAATTGACCAAGTAATCATTTTTTTACGGGAGCAAAGCCATCGATACCATACAAATGTATTTTGTTCTAAATGTAAAGTTGTAATGAGTACCTTTTGTGTGTTTTGCACATTATGGAGATCAAAATATTGATCCATCTGTAGTATCCATGTTACAGGATCCTTTCCATCAAACTTCCTCATATCCATTTTTTGAATATGGTGGTTCTTCCCGCCAACATTAGAGTTTATGAAGTCACAATTAACATTTATTTTGTTCTCATCATGAGTTTCCTCTACTATCTTTTCACCACTAGGAAAAATTTCTTGTATCAAATTTGTCAAACCTTCCATGTCTGCTTTTAGATCATTCTTCATGTTTTCCATGTTGTCTTTCATGTCATCCATCTTAGCTTCCATGCAAGCTTCCATGCCATCCATCTTAGCTTCCATGCCATCCATCTTAGCTTCCACGCATTTCTTCAAACCATCCATCTTCACTTCCACACGATCCATCTTAGCTTCCATGCCTTTCTTCAAACCATCCATCTTCGCTTCCATGCCTTTCTTCAAAACTTCCATTTCATTTTTTTTTCTCTTTGCAAGAGTGAAATTTGGTGTACTTTCTCTTGTAATTTTGATAGATCATGTTGCAATTCTTTATCTTCATGAGTCATAGTAGAGCCTTCTGAAGGCTTAATGGGTGTTGAATTATATTTATGGGGCATTCCTTAGAACCCAATACTGATATCTATTCTACAATATGCCCTTGGCATCAATTCAAATTGATTCTTCAAACAAGACTTATGCAATTCGGAAAAAAATACACACCTTTTTCTTTCTTTTGAAGAGATCAATATTTAAATTGGATTATCTCTGTTGTTAAATCTCTTCAATATTTGAAATTTCTCACTGAGGTAGCCTTTTGAATCCTCTTTTGAACGTCACAAGTCTGAGCTAATTTGGATTCTTGAAGGTAAATTTATGTCCAATCTCCCACAATGACCTAATTATGGAATTTTTCAATAGATCGAACTTGTACAACTTTCCACATGTCACTGTATCATCTTTTAGCTCTGAAATTGATTGCAAAGAAACTACAATCTGTGTCATTGTGGCCACTTTTTATGGCACTCCAGCCTGATGCTCAGAGAGAGAGTTATGAATATTTTCCCATGATCACCTCTTTGAGATGAAATAAAGGAGCCTGAAAAAGCACTACCTTCCACAGATCATATCTCCGAAAATATTGCGAACCAAGCTCTGAAATTTTGCGACGAGTTTCCTCAGGATTTCAGCTTCACTCCCTAAAAATTTCATATTATAAACCTTCGTAGAAAAAAAATTTATAGTGCAAATGCCATGATGACCTCTTTATATTAAATTGAGGAGCCTGCAAAAAGACCTAACTTCCACAGATCATATCTCCGAAAATATTGCGAACCAAGCTCTGAAATTTTGCGTCAAAGTTCCTTAGGATTTTGGCTTCGCACCCTAAAAATTTCAGCTTCTGAAACTTTGTAGAAAAAAAAGTTATAGCAAAAATTCCATGATGACCCGTTTGGAGCAGCAAAACCCTAGAATCCAAATCTCTGATACCAAATGTTGTGAAACAAGCTCCAAAAATAGAAGAAAAGAGATATCGACACTTTATAAATAAGCCACTTTGAGGGGGAAACCTCCAATACATTACATGAATGAACAATTCTTGGATGATACAAATTACAAAACCTCCTTTCTATATATGGTAGTCCATGGGGCCATAATGTAATCGTAGTGGGGCCCAATGTAATCCTAGCCGGCCTAACAATAATAATTTAAGGGCACAATAATAACAATATGGGGGTTACATTAACAACAATAAGGGACTATACTAGTAATATAGGGACCTATCAGAGCTCTACATGCATGGTTACTTCTTGAGGCATGATCAGGCTTTTAACCTCGTTCCTTTCGTGGGGGAAATTAATTTAAGAGCTTTTGCCTCCTACACCATCATTTAGATTAAATGGAGAAAGGCCTATGATACGTTTGAGGAGAACCAATCCACAAGGCCGCTAAGGATGAGGAAGGAGCATGGCCAGTGATCAAATATTTATAACAAGAATTCTACCTTTCTATAGATTGAGGGGCATAGAGAACACATGTTGACAACCCATAAATGGTGTGCTAACCTTTGTGTCAGATAGATTACAATGTTTCTTAAGGAAGCGTTGGACAGTTGTCACAGGAGGTGGATGATGTCACCTTCAGCCGCCAGAGGTCGAGAACCATTTGGGGCATCCAACTTTGCATGGGCACTAGAAAGAATGCCACGTTTTGTAGCATGCATTCAGACTTGCGGGGTCAGGTGGATGGGGCTGAGGTTTTAGTTTCCTCTTATTTGTTTGCCAGCCAAGCAATATGCTCCTGCATACAACATTGACCTAGACTGGTGGAAGGATGTTGTTTTGACGGAAGAATATAAACCCCCTTGGACAAAAATGGCCAAAGAATATGATCTCACACAGCTTCATGCTAGTCACAGTTAGTCCAACCGAAATCTAAGGAGATGGTCAGTTGCATGAGACATGTAGATAGACCAGGGTGGGGGAGATGTTTGGTACCAGATTTGTAAACTTTTATCTCCCATTTTCGTCCACCTTTCTATCTCTTTGTATCATTATTGTTCTTAAACACACGAGGTAAAACCCTTTTCCATTATCTTACATAGGATATTTGATTAATAAAGTAATAGTCATGGAGGTTTTACCTTTGCAAACATTAAATCTAATATTTCTACAGATTTGGAAAAAGCAGGAAGATTACAGCTGTGAGTCATGGAGAAAATTCTAAATTCCGGTGCTATCTTTACTTGCTGCTACAGCGCAAGAGACTCGGTTCCACCCCAGCGATATTTCAGGATTTTTCATGATTTCCTTTTGGCAACTACATTGTTGTTGTAACGAATCGTATAAATGTAAATATTTAGTTGTTGAAGGAAATCTATGATTTCCTGAACAGTTGTATAAAGAGGGCCCGCGGGATGTGAATCGGGGTTAAGCAAGAATATATACAGATTTTGTAGCAGAAGTATTTCCCAATTAATTGAATGCATAACACTTTGCTGCTTCACCTATAAATTGTGAGTTTGTCGCAGCCTTGATCAGAAAGTTGGGCCCACTCTTCTGATCAGGTGTTGTGTTATCTTTATTTTGGTTGATTTTATATTTCAGTTTGGTTTTTTACTGCTGTTCCAGTATAATTCTTTAATTGTTGTGAATTTATTTTTAATTCTGCAATCCATTTTAATTGTTGTTACAGTAGTCTTTGTGTTCATTGATTTAAGCCTGTGATCTAATAATAGGTTATGTGATTGCTCTTGCATATACTGTGTGCGTTAGTCTTGAAATAACTAACGCCCCAGGTTGATAATTTATGTGGAAAAAGGGTTTGAATATTGTTCACATATGGACACCAACAACGAGTACCAGTTCTCATGGTCACATGTTGTATGATTTGGTGATGCAAAGACATGTCTTTTCATTTTTTTTTTAGGGATATAAAGCATAAAATAAAACTTAATCTATATTAGTATCTACTATCTTCAAGAGAATCATCATGGACATGTTATGTCTCTAATACAAGCTAACTAGGTAAACATGTATCTCTCTAGCTGTTTTTTTATTAATGATGTTAGTTTATCCATCATTTAATTGAGAATCATTTGTTTTTATTTGACATTTTTCCTTCTGCGCTTGGCCAAATACTTGGGATCTATTGTAAATTTTCTCCATAAGCCACCACAATTTAATGTTTCCAAAATATTTTGCAGTCTGCACTTCCATATTGTACCAATGTTGGAAATACCCTCCAATATGTGATAATCTCATAGAATATAACTATTCATCATTGCAACTCTTTAAGAAAACTCAAAGAACAGAAAAATTGGAACTTAGATCAAGCACAACCTTCCAATCATTGAAAGATATAAGGCATCTCGCCTCTCAACCTTTATTAGGTCTGGATTTGTGTCATATTCTAAATCTTTGGATCCCACCCTTGAAACCCTCCAACAAATCCATCTTATAGGTTTTAGTCCTATCAATATATATATTCCTATAATTTTTTGGAAAACATGATTTCACACCATGTTAAGTAATTTTTTCAATAAAATATTAACCCTAAAATCTAGTTAATTTTAAAATCTTGACTCCTATCAAAACTAAAGCCTAAGAATTTGCAAACACATATTGCAGAAAATAATGATAGTGATGCACAAAGATGAAACCTAAATCACATATATCTCTATTGAACATAGGAAAACGAGAATAAACTACCATAACTCAAAACCAAAAAATTTCTAACCAACTTTGTGTTTCACTCTACATCTTCATTATAGACTAGCAAAAAGAGGGAAGATATAATGTAACTAAACATATGAAAGAAGCTATTTGTCTAATTATGTCAAACCCTAACCTTATTTTGGACACTATTTCACCCGAATTCCATAGATAAGAGCTCCAATAGAAGAGTTATGTTTCATTCCTCCTACAGATATATTCCCTTATCTTCTCATGCAAGTGCCTCGGATTCCCTAGGGACCTATGTAATTCTCTGATAATAGCTATGTTTCCATGATTTTTAGGAGAGGGTAACAATGGGGATAGAGGGATAAATCCTTGGGATGGTTGGAGCTCAACCTAAAAATTTTCATGGCACAACGGGGACATGGATGAATCCCCAGGATGGCTAGAGTACACCCCCAAAATTTTAAAGGAATGATGGGTTGAGGATGGAAATAGTATACAATATATTAAAAAATATTAGAAAATAGAATTCACAATAAACATTGTAGTTTCTTTTAAGCATGCTAGAATATACCATATATACTATAGTGCCCTGCATAATGCTTACACTTAATTGAAAGCTTCAACTCATTTAATTGTTTACTTTTGGGTAGCATCAGATGTGCTCTAGCTCTGAAATTTTGTAGAGGGGATAAACACATGAGATCTCCATGACATAAAAATCGTTTGGAGAAATTCCACCTAGACCCTAAGTTATTCCAATAATTAATTATTTTATGGAGACCATAAGTCTAACTTAGGGAAAATAAATAATAAAAGGGAATTAATTTAAACATGTTGGTGAGAATGTTCTAAGTGGCAAGGATCAAGTCTTTTCTAATGTTAGCCATTGAGATCATGGTCAGTGATTGTCAACAAGAAAAGTATTAAAGGAAGGTTTGGGGTTAGTTGGAGGACACAAACAGAGTGGTAACACTTGAGGTAAGTCAAAATTCTACGGCACGGTTTGCTGAGAATTTTTTAGTGAGCTTGCAGTGCAGTGAGGGGAAAATCGATAGAGGGATTTCAGATCTGAGGCCGAGAATAAAATTGCAGAGAGACTGATCCATACCAGAGAGGCAAAATAGTCTAGGAGTAGTGACATAGAGGCAACGTAGACCCAGCAAGGGTGACACAAACCCAATCAGACTCACACAGAGTTAGCGTAGAGGCTGACACAATCAAAGAAGGGTGACACATGCCAGGAGGGGTTGATGAAGAGCCAAAGGCTGTAGAACTCGGGTTTTAGTGGGATAGAAAGGGCTCGTATTTTACATATCCAGAAGGGGTAACACAACCACACTAAAGGGTGACGCATTAACAACTTAGGCACCTGTGGGGTTCCTCATCCTCAGCTGAATCAACCATATCTTATTTCTCTGGAGATAGAGGTACATCTACCAGGATTTATATGTTGGGGAAACCACTACTGGTGCCCTTGTTTGTATTCAGAATTCTACATAATAATAAAATCCTCAAGAGTTTCTACACCAGTTTTACTACATTGGCTTTTTTTGGGGAGATTTGTTCGAAAAATATGGTGTGTCCTTTGTCATGTGTGCTTAATTCTTCAGTTCTTGATCTCTATGTATATGTATATATGCAGTGTATTTACTTCGCCGTTTTTTGAATATTTTTGAAAATAACTTGTAAATGTAAAAATACTAGTAGAAGTAAACCAGATTTCTACAATAGAAATTTTTGTTACGCAGATTTAGGAATTTTCACATGGTATCAGAGATATTCCAAATCAAGGGGAGTTGAAGCCATCAATGAAGTGGCAATTTTTTTTTTTGCAAGAAGGCAACTGAGACAACACAAATCCAGAAAGAGGCAGCACAACACGAATGAGATATCGCAGACCAAAAAGGGGTGACGTAGAGCTTGTCTAGCTCACGTAGAGATGACGTAGAAGCTGACGTAGGCCCAGAAGGGTGATGTAGAGCCTATCTAGTTGACGTAGAGTTGAAGAAGAGATTGATGCAGACCCAAGAGGGTGACGTTGTCTGAGAGGGGGTGATGCTGTGCCGGTTTCCGTGACTGGAGGTGCAATTTTTTTCTTCGAAGTTGCTGGTGGGAAATTTTTTCTACTGGTGCAAAATAATGTCTAGAAGGGTTGTGTTGTAGCTCCTACAACACCCTCCAAAAATACGAAAAATAATGACACACACTTCAAAATTTTTGGAGCCCCTTGAAACTAAAGAAGAAAAAAGCCAAGTAAAGTTTTTTAAGAGCAAGTCGCTAAGTCGCGGATCCATGATTTGCGACCCATGCGACCTATGCGACCCTGCGACCATAAGGTCGCCAGGTCGCCAGGTCGCAAGAGTCGGAAGTCAGGCAATTTGCGACCTTGCGACCCAGCGACCCTAAAGTCGCAAGGTCGCAAGGTCGCAAGGTCGCAAGATGAAGTATTAGGGAAGTTAGCGACTCAGCGACCTTGCGACCCAGCGACCTTTAGGTCGCAAGGTCGCAAGGTCGCAAACTATCAACTTGCGACCTCATTTATTGCTCGCACGTGCGACTCCTTTTTATAAGGGAAGGTCGCTAGGTCGCATTTGTGACTCGCGGCGAAAATCGTGGAATTTCTCTGACAGGTCGACTGGCGCGTTTTCTTCCGGGTAAGTTGCCATTTCCTCCCTGTCTTTCCTTTCCCAGCATTTCTTGCTAAAATATAGCCACCCCGTGGTCTTAATTACTTGCTGGTGAGCAGATAGGTTTTCCGGCTGAGTTTTATTCCTGTTTTGGTTCCCATAAACCTTCGGGTCACCTGTGTCTTGCCCATTTCCTCATGGCTGTGCCTTATTTCAAGTTTAGACCCTTTCCAGCCGCGTATGTTTCCCGGTAGGGAAAGATTATCCGCAAAACCGCGCGCGCGCGAAACCCTAGGGCAGGCTCAAGTGCGACTTGCGACCCAGCGACCTGGTCACAAAGTCGAAAAGGTCGCACGACCCCCATTTACCGACTCTACAACCCTGCGACCTAGTCGCCAGGTCGCGAGGTCGCATGTGAGTGCTTTTGCAGATCTGCGACCCTGCGCCCCCCCTGACAACAGTTAATTAAACTCTGCATGTGTAGACTGTATTTAGCCGTTATCATCATGTCTTTCTCATCCTAGGATTCTTTCTTGAATGCAACAGGTGAATTTAGAGCAGACACGATACCTGTCCTCTCCGACTCTAGCAATATGGCACCCCGGGTATCCCGAAGGAGAAGTAAGCAGGTGGTGGAGGAAGAGTCAGACACAGACATACAAACATCTCCTCCACCAATATACAGAGACACCCTTTGCACCTTCGCAAAGGAGGACATCCTTAGGTGGTATGAAGTATACCGCGAGTTCGCCATAACAGAAGATGAGTTTCCAGAAGATCTCCCGGACCGGGAAGTATACCTGAAGGTCAAGAAATCCAAATTTCACCTAGCAGGGTCACATCCCGCCATCTTTCCGTGCCCAGAAATGTGAGACTGGATCATACAGAAGACGGATCCTAAGAACTTCGCAATCCGAGATAGTGGAGGTAAAGCTTTTGCAACGTTGGAGAGCTCAAAAGCACAGGTCTACTACTCGCTACCCAAACCAGAGGTAAACTTCACCCCGAGATGGTTTTCTGCAAATGAAGTGCCTATGGTTGATACAATCATAAAATGGTGGGCGGAACCAGATAAATTTAAAATCAAAAAATACCAGGAGTACCCGGTGGCCAGTCTGAGGAAGGTGTATAAGTTAGTGGCCGCCATGTTGTGCAGAGTGTACGGACGTTCGGATGCCACCACTTTCAACGGAACATGGGCAACCATTATGGAACACGTAACAGTACACGGCACTCGGTTCAATTGGGCTGGTATATTAATGGGCTCCATGCACACAAATTTGGCTTCAGCTTTAGCCCCAGATGAGGGAGCGCCGTCAGAATTCTATATGGCTTCGTATTTATTAGATGTTGTCTGTGCCCAGCTGCATGTTGAGGGATGGCCACATAACTGGGACTCCGAACAGACCCGGGAAATCCATTTGCAGACCAAGGTATTCTGGGAATCCAGGTACAAGTCAGATATTGAGAAAATCTCTCATATATTCATTCCCGCCCTTTACGGGAAACTATTTGGTCAAGACACCCCCTGCATGTCTTGGCGAGCAATGGAGACACTAGGTCAAGTGGCACACTGGTTTCCATTTGCTGAATTTACAATCATCCGAGTATTTGGCTCATTCAAAGCACCACATGCTCTGCCTAAGTTTATTACCGATAAGGTGCTCATGCAGGAGGTATGTTCCCAGATGACCTCGGGCTTCTCCAATGTCCTTTCCAAAGGGAAGAAGAAACCTTGGCCCGCTCTACCTCTCACCATTGGTGCTTATACAGTCAAGGACTTCAGAGAAGTAGGGCATGAAGGGGAAGAGATAAAAAGTTACCACTTCAGAAATCTGGATTGCCGAACTTATGACCCAGTCAGGATAGTTCCTGAGCATTGTAAAAGGGCCAATTTTAGATGGAGTTATCAGCATGTCGAGCGCCCGGCAGAGGACGAAAAAAGAAACTGGTACAACGCAGACAGACATCTAGCTCCAGGGATCGACTCTGACCGAGAAGAAAAGGATCACCAGAATTTAGAAGATAGAATCCATAAGCTTGGAGGCTCTTCTTCCTCCAAAGATAAGAGAACACAGACCAGTATGGGGCTTGACACCTCGGATCAGCAACGGGCAGCAGAAGCCCAAGCCAAGAAGGAAGAGGAGAAGAAAATGAAGGAGGATGAAGAGAAACGTAAGAAAGATGCCAGGCCAGAGCGAAAAAATAAAAAGGAAGAGGAAAAGGACAGACAGGAAAAGGAGGCACAGGCGGCGGCAGAACAAGCACTTAAGGAAGAACTCGACAAAGTCGATCGTCAAAAGAAGGCGGAAGCCGAGCGCCGACAAAAGGAGAAAGAAAAGGATCAAACGCAGGATGAGGAGGACGAGCTAATAGACGAAATTGACATATCTCCCCTGGAGATCCCTTCAGGTGGCGCGAAAGGTACCCTCAATGTTGATGATTTTCCCGGGGAGCAAGAAGAAGAAGTCTTCGACCTGACCAGGTTGACATTTGACCAATTCTCTTTCAAAATACGGCAAGAGAAAAGGAAATCCTTTGCGCAAAGCCATCTCGCCATATCTACGGTCGCCACTGGAAAGGACATAGTCCCAGATACAAGGACTAACCATGTTATGATAGCGTCAGCAGGCACCGCTTTTGCCGCGGCCACGGAAGAAAATGTCACTAGAATGATCAGGGAGATTATTTCCCTACAGAACAGGCTAAAAGCAGCGGAGCAGGAGAAATCAAGACTAGAAAGTGAGATGCTACAGCTCCAAAGTAAGCCCGCCCAAGTAAATGAGGTCCCACTGGCGGTCGGTAAAGAGTGTGATGTGTTGGAAATGACCATGAGGCAAGTATACAAGGAAATGCTCACCCTAAAAAAAACAGTGGCCCCGCTGGCAGAGGCACGAGAGGAAACCAAACAGAAGCATGAGCAGCTCAGGGAAGCCTCGGCAGCTTTGGACAAAATGATGAACTGGACAGCGCAGTATCCGCAAGCTCCCGAACATGTGCCTAGGAAGGATTGGAGTCATACACAAGAAGCCAAAGTACAAATTCGGATGAATATGCAGTCCAAAGACAAGTTGGCCAAATATTTGGACAAAGTGATGTCTACATATAATCACCTGATCAGTGGTATTGACTCCATGAACGCTCTTCATCACATTCCGTCACTAGGGGCACTGGATGAAACTAAAGACTGGGAGCAGGTAGAGCAGGAAATTCAGTCTTTTCTGCAACCCGTGAGACAAGTTGTTGCCGCACCAGAATTCGAGGCATCACAAGAGAACCTAAATCGGTTGCTTGTCACCCCAGTACAAATCTATACCAAGCTTGCCTCCCTCTCAATCCTGATCTCTCAGAAGAAGGAGAATCTGGTACAGAATGCCCTGGAATGTATGCATCGAATAAAAGAGGAAACCCCTCTTGTCGCTCCTATAACAGCGGATTACCAGACTTGGCGAGATTTCCTCAAGGGCAATAAAGTTGACGTTCCAGAAACCTCAATCACACAACCACCTTCATAGCTAAGCTTTTCAGGCGCAAGTCGCGACCGTCCCCAGGTCGCAGGTCGCACCGGCACACAGGTTGCAGGTCGCATTTGTCCCCCAGGTCGCAAGTCGCACCGGCGCCTAAGTTGCAGGTCGCAATCTTCTGGGTCGCAGGTCACATGTTCGGCAAAGGTCGCAGGGAAGCTGAACCGTCGGGAAGTTGAAGCGTCGGAAAGCCTGAGGGCGTGTCTTCAATCTATAAATACCCCTGCAGGACACATAGTTAAAGGCGGCTCTTTTTTGGACTAAAAGGCAATATTGCATTGTAACTGAAGAATCATACTCTTGGCATATGTAATACAATACATGTTAAAACCCCCTTGATTGGATGATGTGTTTAGCTGTGACAACACTGTGTGTATTCTGCGTACAGTTTCAGAATATCTTTTGATTAATGAATCTGTGTTATTAATAGTATCATTCATGCGCTATAGCTATCTGTGATTGTGTTGATGATGCTCAAGTTTATTATTTACTCTTATGATGAATGTTAATGAACTATTTTATTAGTGTTTCGTTATATCTTTTGGAAAGTTAAGGGATATTCTTGCCATAAAGAACTGTTTCTTTGATGGTGATATTATCTTGCATGCATACCCCATAGATGTGTTGCTAACGACACTTCCTTAGTGTATGCATTTTGTCTATTACCTTGCTACGCACAGTGTCATATATTGGTTTGATACATCAGTCATGTATTCTGTATCATGTAAATAAGTGTATGTTTGTAGTTTCAATCAGGTTGCTCGAGACCGAAGAGAAGTCATTTAAGTGGTAGCCGGACCCACACCCCGGACGGGATCCCTACTCCAAACAGTTCAAAGTCTAATTGGGACTTTCTACCGGGGAGATCCCCTACTGTTGGCCGGACATATTTTCCCGTCAACAGATTTGGCGCTAGAAGGAGGACTATGGCATCCTCCCAGCATACGACCGATATTCGATCACAAACTTCCCACCGGGAGGTCATAAATAACGAACCTCCTCTTCCCCCCTTAGACGATATTCCAAGGGAGGAGGCTCGATACTTTGAAATCACTAACGAACAGTTAAGAGCCTTACGCCCAGTTGCCCGTAATCTCGTCAGGGATTTACGGTATGCCCCTTTCATGGAGTTTCTAGCTCACACTAGGACTCCTACTGAGAACATCACCCGTAACGGTGTGCTTGTCCGCACCATACCTGAACTTGTGAACTCCATGATTGAAGACCTCGGGCGGGCTGTCCAGGAAAATGACCCCATTCTCCAAGATAGTGAAGGTTTCCCTGATACTGAACCTTTCCCCGAACCTCAGCCTGACTTACATCAGTGGAACAACAAAAAAGTGTATTCCCCACTAGAAGAAAGAGGAGGGGGTCGAAGAAATGAAAGAGAAGGTAACACAGCCCAAAGAAATGTAGAGGAAGGAATCAGGCCTCGAAGAAACGAGGGTGGAGTCAACAGAGGTCACAGACGTGGAGGCAGAGGAGATATAGTTCGCGGCCAAAGACACCACGTCAATGATCATCACCACCAAAACCAAAATAGGCCCCTTCCCCACAACTGGGAGCATCTTAGAAACACGAATAACCGTGAAAGACACCAAGACGAACACTCTCGCCATCATGGCGGAGCATCAGTGTCAGGGACGGGAAGTGAGTCCGAGGCAGAATCCCGATATCGTCAGCACCCCAGGAGGGTGCAACCCCTAGCCTGGATGGCTCAATCCCCATTGGCTCTTTTAGGTCATCTCCATGATATGCCTAGACACCTGGAGAAGCATCTTCCTAAATTTGATCCCGAGAAAGGTACCTCCGCGGAAGATCATATTATTAGTTTCTATCTGTCCCTACAAATCATGAGAGTTCAGTCCGATGATGTCGCATGTCGATTGTTCCCACACACTCTTGTAAACCTTGCAGCCACCTGGTACCGTTCCCTACCCAGTGCTTCTATTACTTCATGGGACCAGTTCCGTCGTGTGTTCCTGCAAAATTTTGCAGAAGATAAAACACCCTCTATGCTCCTCACAGAACTAAGCACCATCAAGTGTCATAGAAAAGAGAAAGTTAAAGACTTTAACCAACGCTTCGCCACAATATTGCAAAAATTTCCTCCAAACTTAGCATTGGACGATTCTATCACCATCGACTACTATACTAAAGCTCTCCCTAGGGATATTGTCGTTTTCGTCAAACGTGAGGCCCGCGCTACTCTTACAGCAAATTACGCTGCTGCTCTCGCGGTAGAGAAGGACATGTTGTCGATAGGAGTCATGGACCATGAAGGAAAGGATGATCACAAACCAACCACTAAAAAAGGTCAGTCTTCCACCCCTAATAGAGAGAGAGAAACTTTTGATTTCGAGAGTATGGCCAAGACCCTTAAACTACTAACGAATGAGGTCTCTGACTTAAAGAGAAAGGGCGTTGAAACCTCAACTACAAATAAACCTCCAAAACCCTTTTTAAAGAAAAGTAATCCCAACACCAGCAGACCCCCGTCAAACACCAGTGCCGCTCTCAATGTGGAGGAGATAGGGAAAGACAATTTTTGCTCTTTTCACCAAGCTGCCCATTCTGAAAAAACGTGCCCGCAATGGATTGGCAGCATGACCGCGGTGGTTAACCAACTTTTGGATGACCAAACTCCGGGAAACCAGACAGAGGATGATGTTTCTGATCGAGATGAAGGTTCGCTCCTAGATGGGGAATTAGGAGCCTCTGTCTTAACTTTTGATATAATCCGCGGGGGGGAGAGTCTTGCTCCCATTGATATCAACATGGCGGGCAGCCCCAAGGTTCAGCCCACTCGAAATTATAGTCTTAGAAGCAAAGGAACTGTCCCCGAACAATCATATGAGGACAAGAAAAGGGCTTTCCTGAGGAAGAGGAAAATTCTTCCTCCTGGAAACGAAGGACAAGCTACACCAGAAAAGCCCATAAATAGTAATGGCAAAGCAAGTCAAAAGACCAAGCTCCCAGTGGAACCCTCGAAAACCACTACCGAACCTAGTCCCCAAACCGACACTAGCTACAACATAGTGGAGGACATGAAAAAGACCAGAGCTAATATCTCACTCTACGAGTTAGCCCGCATCACAAATCAAAAAGAACTTATTCTAAAGGCTTTTGCCAACAACCAAAATACGAAAAATGTCAGCAACACGTCTGCACAAACCAGTCCAGATATCCAGTCTATAGTGAACGCTGTCAACACGAATTCGAGAGGCTCCACCCCCCCTTTCCTTTTGTCTTTTGAGATGTTTAACTTCAATGTTCACAATTGTCTCGTTGACTCCGGTGCATCCACAAATGTCATGCCTCTATCTGTGTGCAAGAAACTCAACATTCTCCCAGAGAAAACTGACGCAAAAATCATTCAACTTGACAGATCACAAGTACCAGCCATTGGAGAATTAAACAATGTCATCATCCGCCTCTCATCCGACTCTAGGGTCCATCAATGTATTGATATTGTGGTTGTTGACATCCCTGAAGCCTATGGTGTACTGCTTAGCAGGGATTGGTCTAGCAAGTTGCAAGGATACTTTGCCACGGATTGGTCCCACTTATGGCTACCTTACAAGGGGAGAAACAACCAAATCAGAGTCGAAAGTGAACCATACATGAAACACACTATAACTGATTTGGATGCCACAAATGAACCCATCAGCTTTGCCCAGGAGGAACTTGGTATGTGTTTTCTAGATTCCATTTTTGGATGTTACCGACCTCCCCAGTCTTCAGTAGGCCCCGAGGTCCTTTCTGAAATGACACTCGTCGCAGAGGAACAAGCCCAAACTGTCTCACACCAAGCCGAAATTCCTCCGCAATCCATTACCCCCAAGGACCCGGAAAGCGACATATGGACCTTGTATTACGACGGTTCCAAGAATCTCGATGGTTCTGGCGCTGGCTGCGTTTTGCTTGATCCGCATAAGAAAAAATTCTTAGTCTCTTGTCGACTTGAGTTCCAATGCACTAACAACACTGCCGAGTATGAAGCTTTGATCCTTGGGCTTAAAAAGGCGCTGGATTTGAAGGTAAAATGCTTACGGGTCATTGGAGACTCTGAGATTATCACTCGGCAGGTACGCAATACTATTCACTGTTTGTCTCCTAATTTGAAGGCGTATCAGCAAGAGGTATGGCGATTAATTTCTGCTTTTGACGCTTTTGGAATTAAATCTGTTCTAAGAATGCATAATGCGGCGGCGGATACTCTAGCTAATGCTGCCGCCAAGTTTACCCCTTTGAGGGACGGTTTTTCTATTGAAGTTATGTACAAACCCTCCGTGCCAGACAATATCACTAATCTGCGTGTTTTTGATGATGATCAACAGGTGCTGGAATTTATGTGCAACTCAGAGATATTCAAAGACGCTGCTATAGATGAAGATGAGCACGACCAAGCTATGCAAAAGGAGTACGAGCAAGTCAAAGGAAACCCCATGCCTAAAGGGGTGGTATCACTTGAGAAGCTTTTCGATCTGCAAAATCGTTTCCGTGGGCCCCCGAATGCCAAAGTACAGAGCTCTATCCTAGCCCATCGACAAGTAAACTTGGGATCAGAGGATAATCCTAAATTCATCAACCTTGGGAAGGACTGCACCCCCCAAGAGGCTCAGGATTTCACTCAGCTATTTCGCAAATATCGTGACGTGTTCGCTTGGACATATGAGGAATTACGCACATACGATACTCGAATCATACAACATGTGATACCCATCAAAGAAAATGTAAAACCTTTCCAACAAAAGCTCTGGAAAGTACACCCTACGATGGAACCATTGATTCTGAAGGAACTCAAAAAACTTTTAGATGCACGCATTATCTTTAAAGTTCGCCATTCCACATGGGTGTCCAATTTGGTTCCGGTACGGAAGAAGTCAGGTGAAATTCGCTTATGTGTAGATTTCCGAAACTTAAACCGGGCCTCGAGTAAAGATAATTACCCAGTGCCCCCTATGGAGCAAATACTCCAAGCAGTGTCCGGCTCAGAAATGTTCTCTTTGTTGGACGGATTCTCTGGCTACAATCAGGTACTAGTGGCTGAACCAGATAGGTTAAAGACTACCTTTCGGACTAAGTGGGGAACTTTCGCTTACAGGCGCATGCCTTTTGGATTAATCAACGCAGGAGCAACGTTCCAAAGAGCTATGGATATAGCATTCAGGGGTCTGATAGGCCAAAGTGTGGTAGTCTACTTGGATGATGTTACTGTGTTCTCTAAACGCCGGGGGGATCATTTGCGTCACCTCAGACAGATCTTCGAAAGGTGCAGAAAATACGGTATCTCGCTGAACCCAAAGAAGAGCGTTTTTGCCGTAGCGGAAGGAAATCTACTGGGTCACATCATAACTAAGCAAGGCATTGTCGTTGATCCAGAACGTGCGAAAGCCATTGCTCAGATTTCTCCCCCCAGCAGTAAGAAAGCAATGCAGTCCTTTTTGGGAAAGATCAATTTTGTACGTAAGTTTATATCGGATTTCGCCCAGATAGTTAAACCACTACAGGGAATGATAAAGAAAAATGCTACCTTCAAATGGAATCAGCCTGAAAAGGAAGCTTTCGACCAGATCAAGAAAGCTATAGCCGAAGCACCTTCCCTCCAGAGCCCAGATTTCGGCAGAGATTTTAGCTTGTATACTTTCGCTTCGGATTCGTCCCTAATAGCTGTACTCACGCAAAAGGACAGAAATAATGACGAGCGCCCCATTTCATTCATGAGCACTAGTTTGCAAGGGGCTGAATTGAATTATCCCGAAATCGAAAAACAGGCCTATGCGGTATATAAAGCGGTCAAACATTTCAGACCATACATCCTAAAAAACCATGTCACGGTTTACGTTCCTCACCCAGCTGTTCGCTCACTGTTCATGCAGCAAGAGCTGGGCGAGAGACGAGGGAACTGGGTTGCGTGTATGCAAGAATACGACTTAGAGTTTAAGCCAGCACGCATAGTTAAAGGGCAAGGTCTATGCCAAATGGCTGCAGAGGCCGCAAGTTCCCACCAGGTTGAAGAAGATAATTGGGAACAAGAAATTGATATGTACCAAACCGACGTCGTACCTCAGATAAGGAATCCTTCTTGGTACTCGGATATTTCAGATTATTTAGCACATGGTACATTGGACCCCGCTCTAAATGCCCGGCAGAAACGTGCAATCAGACTCAAAGCTGCGACTTACCAGTTAATCCAAGGGAAGCTTTTCAGGAAACATTCCGATGGGGTCATGTTACGCTGTTTGGAATATGATGAAACTCAGAAAATCTTAACCGAGCTGCACGATGGACCAGCAGGAGGTCATTTCGCCGGAGATACCACTGCCCATAAAATTATGCGTGCGGGTTATTATTGGCCCACCCTTTTCAGAGATGCCCATGCATATGTCCGGAAATGCATTCAATGCCAGAAATTCGCAAGCCGAGAAGCGCGTCCCGCTGCCCCTTTGTTGTCAGTAGCAGTAGAAGAACCTTTTCAACAATGGGGTCTGGACGTCATTGGTGAGATCTTACCCCACTCTTCTAAGCAACACAGGTACATTCTGACGGCCACTGATTATTTCACCAGGTGGGTTGAAGCAGTACCATTACGCCAAATCAACGATCAGGAGGTAATGCGATTTGTCACTCATTCCATCATTACCAGGTTTGGCGTTCCAACTTCCTTAGTGTTTGATAATGCAACGTATTTTTCATCTTTTAAATTATATGATTTTGCGTTGGAAAATGGCATTGTTCTTAAACACTCTGCAAAGTACTATCCCCAAGGAAATGGTCTAGCAGAATCAACAAATAAAAATCTGATTCGCATCATTAAAAAGACCCTTCTGTCCCACCAACGCAACTGGCATAATGCTCTCCAAAATGCACTTTGGGCTGATCGCGTCACCCCCAAGTCCTCAATAGGCACCTCACCATATTTTCTCGTGTATGGGAAAGAAGCTGTCCTCCCACCCAATTTGTCTCTTTCTGCTCTACAGTTGTCTCAAGAGTTTCATGGTACCCCTTGCCCCGCATTGCAAACCCGCATTGACACCCTGCTGAAATTAGAAGAGGAAAGGCAGAAAACTCGGGAGAAATTCGCCATCCACCAGAGTCGGATCAAGAAATGGTTCGATAAAAAGTCTGCAGGAGATAAAAAATTTGAAGTAGGAGATCTTGTCCTAAAGTGGGATAAAGCTCACGAAGAGAAAGGAAAACATGCAAAATTTCAAGCACTATGGATAGGTCCCTTTCAGGTTAAAGAAAAGGTGGGTCCCCATACTTTCCGATTGCAAACTCTGGAAGGAAAATTTGAGGTCCTCCCGGTAAACGGGCATGACCTCAAACACTATTTTACTTGAATAGCCCTCAAAGGGCTGTTTTCCCCCTGTATCATAAAAGTCGCTTTCTGTTCTTGTTAAAAAAAAAAAAAATAAAAAAAAAATAAAAAAATAAAAAAAATAAAAAAAATAAAAAAAATAAAAATAAATAAAAATAAAACTCTTTCTCTAACTCTTCAAAGAAGACCTTGTCTAAGCTGCCCGCAACTGGCTCACTCCTTGAAGAGGTTCTATGCTGATGAGAGGCCTTTCCCGCAAAACACGGGGCAGTCGAAACTCGCTTGTAATGGGCACCTAAGGATAGTACACGGCCTTACCAGAGTCTTCAAGCATAAGGAACCACCTAGTGGCTTCGAAGGGTGCAGGCAGAGAAGGTCTTGCATAGCAGCAACCAGATCGTGAGGGAACAGGGCTAACTCAAGAGAATTGCAAGTCATCCGGGAAAAACCCGAGTCCTCATATGAGACCAGGAGCAACCTCTCTGCAAGCAAAATAAGTCAGGATCCCTCATCCGCCCAGGCAAAATATGCCCATCCAAATAAGTGTTGCAGGCACATTCTCAAATAAGTGCAATCACACACAAATAAAGGGTAAAGGATTGAGAAAGGCTTCCTGCGCAGAGAGGTGATGTAACGACTCCACCGGGGTACTGACCAGGCTCGCTGGCAGCGGAGCAACGTTCATGACTCCTTAGGCAGTGACTCCGCCGGAGCCGAGAGGTTTGCTGGCAGCGGAGCAACACCATGAGGACGAAATAATTGTACCGGACCCTGCAGTTGTCCAAGGTTTCCCCGACCCTCTCGGTCCTGGAGCGCGAGGAATTAAAATTTCGGTTGATCTGCACCCAATAAGCCAAAAGGCCAGGCAACTATGCGGGGTGGCAAAGGAAGGAAGGTGTAAACTCTGAGGTAAAAGAACAAGCTAGTATTAGACCCCTCCCTCCTCCCTCATCGACCCTTCATCGGCAGAGACTCTGAATTCATCCAGTGAATCGCCATTTGTTGTAGCTCCTACAACACCCTCCAAAAATACAAAAAATAATAACACAAACTTCAAAATTTTTGGAGCCCCTTTTGAAACTAAAGAAGAAAAAAAAGCCAAGTAAAATTTTTAAGAGCAAGTCGCTAAGTCGCGGATCCATGATTTGCGACCCATGCGACCTATGCGACTCTGCAACCCTAAGGTCGCCAGGTCGCAAGAGTCGGAAGTCAGGCAATTTGCGACCTTGCGACCCAGCGACCTTAAGGTCGCAAGGTTGCAAGGTCGCAGGTCGCAGATAGTATTAGGGAAGTTAGCGACTCGGCTCAACTTGCGACCTAATTTATTGCTCGCACGTGCGACTCCTTTTTATAAGGGCAGGTCGCTAGGTCGCAATTTGTGACTCGCGGCGAAAATCGTGGAATTTCTCTGACAAGTCGACTGGCGCGTTTTCTTCCGGGTAAGTTGCCATTTCCTCCCTTTCTTTCCTTTCCCCGCATTTCTTGCTAAAATCTAGCCACCCCATGGTCTTAATTACTTGCTGGTGAGCAGATAGGGTTTCCGGTTGAGTTTTATTCCTGTTTTGGTTCCCATAAACCTCCGGGTCACCTGTGTCCTGCCCATTTCCTCATGGCTGTGCCTTATTTCAAGTTTAGACCCTTTCCAGCCGCGTATGTTTCCCGGTAGGGAAAGATTATCCGCAAAACCGCGCGCGCGCGAAACCCCAGGGCAGGCTCAAGTGCGACTTGCGACCTGGTCGCAAAGTCGCAAAGGTCGCACGACCCCCATTTACCGACTTTGCGACCCTGCGACCTAGTCGCCAGGTCGCGAGGTCGCATGTGAGTGCTTTTGCAGATCTGCGACCCTGCGCCCCCCCTGAGAACAGTTAATTAAACTCTGCATGTGTAGACTGTATTTAGCCATTATCATCATGTCTTTCTCATCCTGGGATTCTTTCTTGAATGCAACAGGTGAATTTAGAGCAGACACGATACCGGTCCTCTCCGACTCTAGCAATATGGCACCCCGGGTATCCCGAAGGAGAAGTAAGCAGGTGGTGGAGGAAGAGTCAGACACAGACATACAAACATCTCTTCCACCAATATACAGAGACACCCTTTACACCTTCGCAAAGGAGGACAGCCTTAGGTGGTATGAAGTGTACCGCGAGTTCGCCATAACAGAAGATGAGTTCCCAGAAGATCTCCCGGACCGGGAAGTATACCTGAAGGTCAAGAGATCCAAATTGCACCTAGCAGGGTCACATCCCGCCATCTTTCCGTGCCCAGAAATGTTAGACTGGCTCATACAGAAGACGGATCCTAAGAATTTCGCAATCCGAGATAGTGGAGGTAAAGCTTTTGCAACGTTGGAGAGCTCAAAAGCACAGGTCTACTACTCGCTACCCAAACCAGAGGTAAACTTCACCCCGAGATGGTTTTCTGCAAAAGAAGTGCCGATGGTTGATACAATCAGAAAATGGTGGGCGGAACCAGATAAATTTAAAATAAAAAAAGACCAGGAGTACCCGGTGGCCAGTCTGAGGAAGGTGTATAAGTTAGTGGCCGCCATGCTGTGCAGAGTATACGGACGTTCGGACGCCACCACTTTCAACGGAGCATGGGCAACCATTATGGAACACGTAATGGTGCACGGCACTCGATTCAATTGGGCTGGTATATTAATGGGCTCAGTGCAAACAAATTTGGCTTCAGCCTTAGCCCCAGATGAGGGAACGTCGTCAGAATTTTATATGGCTTCGTATTTATTAGATGCTGTCTGTGCCCAGCTGCATGTTGAGGGATGGCCACATAACTGGGACTCTGAACAGACCCGGGCAATCCATTTGCAGACCAAGGTTTTCTGGGAATCCAGGTACAAGTCAGATATTGAGGAAATCTCTCAGTTATTCATTCCCGCCCTTTACGGGAAACTATTTGGTCAAGACACCCCCTGCATGTCTTGGCGAGCAATGGAGACACTAGGTCAGGTGGCACACTGGTTTCCATTCGCTGAATTTACAATCATCCGAGTATTCGGCTCATTCAAAGCACCACATGCTCTGCCTAAGTTTATTACCGATAAAGTGCTCATGCAGGAGGTATGTTCCCAGATGACCTCGGGCTTCTCCAATGTCCTTTCCAAAGGGAAGAAGAAACCTTGGCCCGCTCTACCTCTCACCATTGGTGCTTATACAGTCAAGGACTTCAGAGAAGTAGGGCGTGAAGGGGAAGAGGTAAAAAGTTACCACTTCAGAAATCTGGATTGCCGAACTTATGACCCAGTCAGGATAGTTCCTGAGCATTGTAAAAGGGCAAATTTTAGATGGAGTTATCAGCATGTCGAGCACCCGACAGAGGACGAAAAAAGAAACTAGTACAACGCAGACAGGCATCTAGCTCCAGGGATCGACTCTGACCGAGAAGAAGAGGATCACCAGAATTTAGAAGATAGAAGCCT
Organism: Pinus albicaulis; assembly: GCA_034641835.2. Lineage (NCBI taxonomy): Eukaryota > Viridiplantae > Streptophyta > Pinopsida > Pinales > Pinaceae > Pinus > Pinus albicaulis. The sequence continues at coordinate 1,035,200,636 of CM076583.1, read as the reverse complement.
TAAGCTTGGAGGCTCTTCTTCCTCCAAAGATAAGAGAACACAGACCGGTACGGGGCCTGACACCTCGGATTAGCAAAGGGAAGCAGAAGCCCAAGCCAAGAAGGAAGAGGAAAAGAAAATGAAGGAGAAGGAGGCACAGGCGGCGGCAGAAAAGGCACTTAAGGAAGAACTCGACAAAGTCGATCGTGAAAATAAGGCAGAACAAGCCGCCGCGGCAGAGCGAAAGAGAAAAGTTGAAAAGGAAGCAGAGGCAGAGACAGAACGCAGGAAGAAGGAGGAACATGACAAGGCAGAAGCCGAGCGCCGGCAAAAGGAGAAAGAAAAGGATCAAACACAGGATGAGGAGGACGAGCTAATAGACGACATTGACATATCTCCCCTGGATATCCCTTCAGGTGGCGCGAAAAGTACCCTCAATGTTGATGATTTTCTCGGGGAGAAAGAAGAAGAAGTCTTCGACCTGACCAGATTGACATTTGACCAATTCTCTTTCAAAATACGGCAGGAGAAAAGGAAATCCTTGGCGCAAAGCCATCCCGCCATATCTACGGTCGCCACTGGAAAGGACATAGTCCCAGATACAAGGACTAACCCTGTAATGATAGCGTCAGCAGGCACCGCTTTTGCCGCGGCCACGGAGGAAAATGTCACTAGAATGAGCAAGGAGATTATTTCCCTACAGAACAGGCTAAAAGCAGCGGAGCAGGAGAAATCAAGACTAGAAAGTGAGATGCTACAGCTCCAAAGTAAGCCCGCCCAAGTGAATGAGGTCCCACTGGCGGTCAGGAAAGAGTGTGATGTGTTGGAAATGACCATGAGGCAAGTATATAAGGAAATGCTCACCCTGAAACAAACAGTGGCCCCGCTGGCAGAGGCACGAGAGGAAACCAAACAGAAGCATGAGCAGCTCAGGGAAGCCTCGACAGCTTTGGACAAAATGATGAACTGGACAGCGCAGTATCCGCAAGCTCCCGAACATGTGCCTAGGAAGGATTGGAATCATACACAAGAAGCCAAAGTACAAATTCGGATGAATATGCAGTCCGAAGACAAGCTGGCCAAAGATTTGGACAAAGTGATGTCTGCATATAATCACCTGATCAGTGGTATTGACTCCATGAACGCTCTTCATCACATTCCGTCACTAGGGGCACTGGATGAAACTAAAGACTGGGAGCAGGTAGAGCAGGAAATTCAGTCTTTTCTGCAACTCGTGAGACAAGCTGTTTCCGCACCAGAATTCGAGGCATCACAAGAGAACCTAAATCGGTTGCTTGTCACCCGAGTACAAATCTATACCAAGCTTGCCTCCCTCTCAATCCTGATCTCTCAGAAGAAGGAGACTTTGGTACCGAATGCCCTGGAATGTATGCATCGAATAAAAGAGGAAACCCCTCTTGTCGCTCCTATAACAGCGGATTACCAGACTTGGCGAGATTTCCTCAAGGGCAAGAAAGTTGACGTTCCAGAAACCTCAATCACACAACCACCTTCATAGCTAAGCTTTTCAGGCGCAAGTCGCGACCGTCCCCAGGTCGCAGGTCGCACCGGCACACAGGTTGCAGGTCGCATTTGTCCCCCAGGTCGCAAGTCGCACCGGCGCCTAAGTTGCAGGTCGCAATCTTCTGGGTCGCAGGTCACATGTTCGGCAAAGGTCGCAGGGAAGCTGAACCGTCGGGAAGTTGAAGCGTCGGAAAGCCTGAGGGCGTGTCTTCAATCTATAAATACCCCTGCAGGACACATAGTTAAAGGCGGCTCTTTTTTGGACTAAAAGGCAATATTGCATTGTAACTGAAGAATCATACTCTTGGCATATGTAATACAATACATGTTAAAACCCCCTTGATTGGATGATGTGTTTAGCTGTGACAACACTGTGTGTATTCTGCGTACAGTTTCAGAATATCTTTTGATTAATGAATCTGTGTTATTAATAGTATCATTCATGCGCTATAGCTATCTGTGATTGTGTTGATGATGCTCAAGTTTATTATTTACTCTTATGATGAATGTTAATGAACTATTTTATTAGTGTTTCGTTATATCTTTTGGAAAGTTAAGGGATATTCTTGCCATAAAGAACTGTTTCTTTGATGGTGATATTATCTTGCATGCATACCCCATAGATGTGTTGCTAACGACACTTCCTTAGTGTATGCATTTTGTCTATTACCTTGCTACGCACAGTGTCATATATTGGTTTGATACATCAGTCATGTATTCTGTATCATGTAAATAAGTGTATGTTTGTAGTTTCAATCAGGTTGCTCGAGACCGAAGAGAAGTCATTTAAGTGGTAGCC